>JAQGAJ010000264.1:0-17647 GCA_034689365.1 Liebstadia similis | reverse complement strand
ATTTTGGATTTATTACATTCTCTGAGTTTGACTACAATTCTCATAATAAATAACTTTGTATTGAATATAAATGTGAAATCAATCGAAAATGAATTAAATTTAATTAATTATCATTTAATCGCTTATCAGATAAGACTTCAATCCTTTATCAGATCCTATAAAATTTGAATTGAGGTCAAGTATTGACCCGATTGTAGTGAAACCATAATCGGATTGATCTCAAGATCTTTGATCACTGACTCTAAACCAGTTCTGACAATACATTCAAAGTGAGAGCCAGTCCTCAGTCCTTAGTCTCTATTTGTTTACACTATTTGACAGTTAATTATCGTTACGTTATATACGAATTGAGAGCAAACGATAGCATCGATTGTGTGAACCAATTGTAAACCACTTTTGACACAAAATAAACAAACATTTAAACCATTTATTAATCATTGGATTAATGATTGAATTTAACGAAACCGAAGACACGTTTCGATGATTTCCATACAAAATATCCTAAATTAAGAGTATTTTTGTTTTGTGACCGAAAGACATGAAATCAGTGATGAATCGAGCGGTGAATCCAAAACAAATCGATGAGAAATGAGATATAAATTAATTAAATTGTTATTTATTTTAATTTATTTAACCGATTGTTTATCTTCGGGACGAGAATGTCATACATCGCTGTCCAATGAGTCGACCGACACTTGCGATGATCCCAACCAACAGCTGTTAGATCTTCCGTTCTGTGACCGAACCTCAGGTCCGACCGCCGACTGTCGGCACTGCAAGTGTTACGCCGAGTGTATGTCCCGCGGACTTGTGCTCAATGCGACCAAAGGCTGGTTCGGCACTCACTTCAGTCCCGATATTAGCTCTGGTTCTTCGCAATACTGTCTTTGGATTTTGACAGTTCACCCGATTCTTGATGCGAACACTCTATACTCATCCATAACCATCTCGCGATCAATTTCAAGACAAACGAGTCCTTCCAATGCGGCCATTGCTCTGACCATCGAAAAGGAGATGCGAGTCGAGTGCCCGAACTCTAATATCCAAGTTTACGACGGCGTTCCAGACTTTGTGGCCTCGGGAGTGCTCACCAGAAAACTAGGCTTTTATTGCGGGACAGATCTGACCAAAGATATAGAACTTGTGGCGTATTCGGGATTCCTAACCATATTCTTCGAGCGTCACGACTCAAACCAAGGCTTTAATGCCTCATATTCTCGATTGGACTGCGATTCGTGCCATTCTTTTCCCGACCGACAATGTGTTGACAATCAATGCGTTTGTTTTGACTACAAAACGGGTCCCAACTGTGAAGTGAATGTCTGTCCGAACAACTGTTCCGCTGATATAAGTCAAGGAACTTGTGATCAGATGAACGGGCGATGTGTTTGTATGCCTAAGTTCGGAGACAAAGATTGCTCAAAGTTTGTCTACTCATCCGAAAACCGTCTAATCTGGTCAACTCTGTTCAACTGCGAGGCCGCCAAACCCTTTCTGCCGTCCCTTTCGATGTATTTGCCACGAATGGGTCACACATTGGACAGCACTGAGACATCTCTTTGGCTGTTCGGAGGCTATTCCAGTACAAGAGGACAGTTGGGAGATATGTTCCGATTCAATCTGATATCTTCGCGTTGGGAAGAGATTAAGCAAAGCAATGGAAAGCCAGACAAAGAGACTTCTCGTTATAGTCAACCTCAGGGCCGACACTTTCACGCGACCGCTCTCTTCGATAACTTTATTTACTTATACGGAGGTCTGAGTCAAGTGAATGGAATTTTGGGTGACTTCTGGCGGTTCCATATGTCAGAACTGGTTTGGACTAAATTGGAAACCATTCCAGACTTACCTCCTCTGGCAGGACATACACTGACCACTGCTGGCAACAGACTTATACTCATCGGTGGTTATTCTTCAGATTATGGCTTTCTTGAAAAGGTCTTCGAATACGAATTAATAGACGACAAATGGAAAATACTTAACACGACTGGTGTCGGACCCGTCGGTATCTATGGTCACAGCGCTGTCTATCACTCGAATTCCGATAGCATTTATGTCTTCGGAGGAGTGGTATATGATATGGACAAGACTTCAATGTCCGGTGATTTATATGCATTAGACATAAACAGAAGCGTTTGGTATAAATTACCAGCGGATGAACAAATCAATCCAATCGGTTCGCGACCCGAACCGCGTTACTTGCATTCGGGTGTTTCCACCGAACTATATATGGTTATAATCGGCGGACGAAATAATGAAAGCAATATTATCACAAATTCAATATTCGCTTACATTTATCGCTGCAATAAATGGATATCTTTGCAAATGGACTCGATTACAGTGGTTGGAGAGCCACCCGACCCGGCGGTCGCCTTAGCGGCCACTCTTCAAGACTTGAATCTTTATGTGTTCGGTGGAACGAACGGACAGACGACCGGCAATCTCTTGAAACTATCGCTTCCCAAAGACTTGTGTCAACTCTTCTCTCACTCAAGACTTGGTTGTCTTCGGCATATCGGGTGTTCTTATTGTGCTGTTTATGAGAGCAATGGCTTAAACAAAACTTTTTGTTACTCTCAAGACTTAACTATTCCTCAAATTTGTTACAATTCGAAGACCGCTTCCGAAATAGCGCAGGGCTTGAGTTGTGGTATAGAACTGCTTGAGAGAAGAAATTGCAATCAATATAAGTCTTGTGTCGATTGCATCGCCGTTTGGCCGATATATGGTTCGGGAAAACAAGTCTGTCAGTGGTGTTCCAACTGTCAGACCGGGAGATGTATCCCATCGGGCAGTGTCTGCGAACGCGAACAGATCTGTACTTTACAACAACGAGTTATCACTTCTGGTCAGATGTGTCCACTTCGGTCTTGTTTGGCCTCTGATTGTCATAAGTGTGGGTCAATTGGGGGCTGTATGTGGACGAGACAAGTGCTCCGATCCTCTGAATTGGGCCACACATTGAATGTCAAACCCATATTTGACTGGACATGTGTTCGCAACATTTTACAAGATGTGACTTCGATTTTGGTCGAATCGATGCCTCCCCTCTCCTGTCCCGCCCGTTGCTCGCGGTTCACAAATTGTAGTTCGTGTCTGGAGAGCGCTGGCGGAGAGGGTGGACATCATTCGTGTTCGTGGGCACAGAATATCAATCAATGCATTTCCCCAAACTTTGTTCCCCTAAGATGTGAAGCGGGTCTTTGTGGTAGTCTTGTGCTCATCGGCTCTCGATCTCAATGTCCCGCGACGTGTCACGAGTTGGCACAATCTTCGCACTGCCTATCGCGCCCTCACTGTGGGTGGTGTGCCTTCAATGGATCGGCAGTTGATGGCAGAGGTATTTGTATGGAAGGACAACTGTTTGGCCCGATTGGTGGCCACTGCAAGGCAGGGATGGTCAATATGTTCAATCTTCCTTTGCCTCCTATTGTCTCCAAATGGTTCTCTCAATCAGAAGGACCGCCGTATTGGGCATATTTGGAAAGACCTAAAGGTAAGGATAGAACTGATTTCTGACCAATACTTATGTAAGTTTTATATAGAGAACGAGTGCCTCAATGGCCACCACTCTTGCGATGAGAGACACGAAGAGTGTATTGACCTCGAAGATGGCTTTGTGTGCCGATGCAAACCGGGATATGTGGTCGAAGGCGGTCAATGCAAAGCCCAGTGCCATCAGGGATGCGTCTTCGGCTCGTGTGTGTCCCCCGATATCTGTCAATGCAATTTCGGTCAGTTCTGAAATTTCTGTTTATTCATTACTTATTCGGTTCTGTTATAGGCTATGTCGGGTCCAACTGTTCCTTGGCCTGTGAGTGCAACGGTCACAGTAACTGCGCGGGAGAGAACCGTCTGAGCCATTGTCTTGAGTGCCAAAACCATACTCAGGGCTCTCAATGTGAAAAATGCAAACCCTTTTATGTCGGAAATCCCCTCAACTCTGGAAAATGCATTCCTTGTAAGATATATTGCAATAACCACTCGGATGTCTGTTTGGATCGTCAGATCTATGACCGACTGAAGAACTTTTCGTCACTATTGGGTGCAATCAATTCCCAGGACGACATGAAGCTGACCGGACAACTCATCGAAGAGGGCCCGCTCTCCGATGCCGTGTGTGTTAACTGCAAACACAACACAAACGGCCAGACCTGCGACTCTTGTATCGACGGCTTCTTCCAGAATAACGCCGACAAGATATCGGAAGGTTGTCGACGCTGTCATTGCAACGGACACTCCGACACATGCAATAAAGTGACCGGAGAGGACTGTGCCTGCGATAATAGCACGGAGACTGACCGCCAGTGTTCGTCCAATAATAGCAAGAACTCTTTAAGCCCGTGCTGGCAATTGCAGTGCTCTAAATGCAAAGAGTATTTCTTAGGCGTTCCCACAAACGGTCATCAATGCTATCGACATATGTTCTTAGACAAAGACTATTGCTTTGATCCCAAAACCCAAGAGGACTGCATTCGAAGACCGAATGGTCTGCCTTTGGGTAGAACTGTCTTCTTCGCAGTACAGCCTCGGTATATGAATGTCGACATCAGAATCTTTGTCGATGTGACAAAAGGGGCGATGGATTTGTTCTTATCCGCAAAAGAAGACACTTTTGTTGTCGATGTAAATAAGACAAATGGCATTCATTGGATTTGGTTGGACAAGAAGTACATAACAGACATCGTATTCGACACCACTCACAATGATTTGGACGGTCTTTCACTCAATAAGACAATTATCTCAAATGACTCGAAAGCAAATCCACCAAAATCTCAGTTAACGGGTCCGGCACTCAAACTCAAACACTCCTCCGCAACAGATCTCATCCATTACTTGACAATAACAGATCCAAATGAATTCCTTGTGATACGGAATCTGAAGAATCGCTTAGTGATAACAATACCTCAAGAGGTTCATGACCTGAGAAGTACTCGTTTTTATATAATAATGAAGGGAATTCATGGCCTGACCTCATCGGAGGTCAACGCGACCGCCAATACTTACGGAAATGTGTTCTTCCGTCAGGACCAGAGCCGAATAGATTTGTTTGTATTCTTCAGTGTTTTCTTTTCTTGTTTTTTCCTTTTCCTTTGCGTATGTGTTATGGTTTGGAAGATAAAACAGGCATTTGATATGAGGCGCGCGCGACGTCTTCACGTGGCAGAGATGAAACACATGGCCAGCCGTCCCTTCGCTACAATACTCATACATATGGACGGATCGACAGATGGGGACGATCTCGAGTTCTCTCTGTCTTCTCCGTCACATCTTAAAGAAGGAGCGGTCAAAAAGTCAAAAGGCTTTCGATTCAAAGGAAGTCTTTCGAGTCAGTCCTCAAACTCTGATCAATCGATTTCAGTGCTAACCTTTCCTTCTCTGACAGGTCTGAAGGACTCACCCAAAGCTCAGGTACATCCGGAACCAATCGAAAAGTATTCGATACGTCCAGTGGCCATAGAGCCCACGTCCGACGGCCAGTCAGCTGTGGTCACAACTCTGATACACCTTCCCGGCGGCAAAACGGCCCCCAATCGCATGTCATTGGCCTCGAGTCTGGTCTCGATTCGCAACTCTAATCACATCCTCAATACTAACAGTCAGTACAACAGCAGTAATAACATCGGGAAAGTGGGCGCTGGTGTCTGGCGGACAGCCGTCAGACGCCGACCACACTTCGCATTCTAGTCTCCATTTTTTATCAAATATTTATTAATTTATTTAAACTGTGATAATAACTAGAATTTAATTTCTCGGCATTTAATTAATTAATTGAATCATTGATTGAAATGAATACTAATTTTTGATTGTTTTTCACTACAAATGCAATTGATTTTAATCGTCGAACAAAAGTATTTTATATTAAATTAAAACTCATTAATAATGATTGAAATTAAAGCAAAAGTTTTTATTTATATTTGAGTTTAAATGAAATTTTACATAAAATATGATTAAATGAGAGAATCGACGATCAGTTTATAGCGAGTGCATCGTTGGTCATCTCACACGTGACCTGAGTCTGGAGATCACTCAACTTCTTCTTGAGGACAGAGAGACCGGACATAACGATATTCGCCGGTCGTAAACAACCGCTCGACTCGACAGTGAAGTAGAACTTATTGGGCTTTCCGTCCCGAATGTAATCGGCTTCGTATTTCTGGTCGTCGTCCGTGAACTCTGAATACTCACTTCGCGGCCACTCTTCTGGCTTTGGAAATATCGTGTGTCGGAAGGCATTGTCCGGATCGTACTCGAAGGCCACACCACAGGTTGGGTTCCATTTGGCGTGTTCTTTGCCAAAGCCTAGGTTGGAATCAGTTAGAGATAATCTGCAATTGGTTTAAGTCATGTGATGTCCACACCTTTCTTAGCGTAAGCCTTGATCTTGAGTTCTTGTCCGCGCCTCAACTTCACGATTAGGATCTCGTCGTCGACGTCGTTATCGTCGTATTGCTCGTCATTGTCGCGATGGCGCGAAACCGGAACCACCTGTCGGTCGGATGACTTGAGGTCAGCGCTGGTCACAGATTTGGTCTCTTCTGTGGTACACTTGACCTCAAGAGTGAACTCAACTGAACACTCGGGACAGAAGTCAACGCAAGTGCAGTCCCGAGAGTATTGCATTTTGTCGACCACTTCATCGCAGGTCAGAGGAATCAAACCCAACCGATGAGCGATGAACTCGTCGTGCAATACACTAGAGTTGGCCTCCAATTGAACCCAATCTATGGCCAGAGTCGGCACTTCAGCCATAAAGACTCGTCGCAAAGCATTGGCCACCGATAGGTCCGTATCTTCGACACTGAATTTGATGCTGTCCTCAGTGATGCCCGACTCAGGGATGGACACCGAAGGCTGATTGGCGTACGGCATGTCTGACCACTGACCACAACCGGCACTCAAGAGATGTTCAAATGTTTGCACAAAACGAGTCAAACATCAAAACAAAACGTTTGATAATTGACTCAAAAGTTTCGTCAATTTCTTCGCAAAGAGTTTGCTTTGGGTTTACGTTATTTGTGGACAAAAATATTGAACCGATCGGTGACTGAAAGCCGATCACTGAGTGAGACATCGATTACCGAAGTCTTCAGTTCTTAACAAACCATTTATTAATAAATAAAATATTTGTAAATATAATACAAAATATGAAAAATATAACAAATAAGTAGTTTTGGGCTATAATTCAGTTTTTGTTTCAAATCGATTCACTTCTTCTTCGGACGCATTCCTCTTAGTTCTCACGTGATTGACAGCAATCCTAACCAACCGAACAAACTCTTTGGGATCAAACTTATAATTAGTAAACTTGGCGTCGGCTGAGAACTGAGGGTTCTCTGACTTGTGGTCAGTCTCTTGAGGGAAGACTTTCTTCGGGTCAGTCCATGTCATGTAATGAATCCCTCGAAGTCGGGCCAAGTCTTTATAGCAGTGCTCGTCTTCACAGTTGAAGAGCTCGAACAGAACGGCCCAATCGGGTTGAAAGAGTGCGTGAGTTAGACCCGCGCCGTGCATTCCGATCAGGACATCGGTGTTTACCGTTATGTTGATCTGATCGGCGAATGGCATCCAATGATTGAAGTCATGAATCTCAACGGATATACCGTCGATGTTGTCATTTATGGCTGAAATCAGTTCTTTTTCATTGAGTATTTGTCTGTATTTGGTTTGTCTCGATATCAAAGTGATTCGAACCAAGTCTTTGTCGTTCGGAACAATTGCTTTGATATTCAATCTATGGATTAGATGTCTATTAAAAGCCCGAAAGAGTCCGCTCTGACGACAGCCGGGAATGAGTGGCATATTATAGTAAATGCCGAAAATCATTCGCGGAAGTAATGGAAGGATTAGGTCTCGGAAACAGACTTTTTTGCCTTTGAATTGTCCGATATGTAGAACCGGATGACGAGTGAAGGACTTCCAGACGAGACCGAAGTTCGATCGATACGGATATGAGTCCCAAATGATTATATTGTTGTCCAATGAAAAGGAATTATTCAAATGAAGACTCGCATAAAGATTAATGAAATCACAGAAGTGGTGATACATATTGACCGTTGCGTCCAATTTCATCAGATATGTCGGTCTTTCGATCCAAACGTCACATTTGTGGTCATCGCTGAAGACTCTGAAGTTTTCGAGTTCAGCGAACCAGGACTGAAGTGGACTCTTGTGCTGTCCTTCGTTTCTGAGCTCTTTCTGTTTGAGATGACAATTCCAGCCCCCGATGTGGTGATTGCCGATCACATCCTCCCGATATCTAACCGACTCTTGAATTTTGGTCAGCAGTTCAAAGTCAAGCAAAATATTTTTGGCCGAACAGTATCTCATATATTGAGTGCATTGAAGTGAAGAAATGGTTTGATTTCCGTTTTTCTCTGCATTCGGGACACAGAAGTGCTTCAGTTCTTGTCTTCTTTGCCGAACGTACCCGAAGTCGGCTGAATCGAAGAACACGCGAATCGCTTCGACCCGATTGCGAGCCCACCCGTGAGTGTCTTCGGGACATTCGGGAGTTAAGTATATCTGACTTTGTTTGCAATCACTTTCATATCCCCAACACTTGTCTTCCAAGTTCTTAATCAAAGAACAAATCTCTAATTTCAGACTCAGATCATTGGTTTTGTCCGTCGGTTCTGAACCTAAGATCAGTTCATATGATATAAGTTTTGATCAAAATCTGGTCTCAAATCGAGACTTACTTTCGACGACAATCTCTTCATAATTCTTGAGTTCACACAAACTTTTCAAAGAGTTTAAGTCATTTGTATTACTTCTGAGCCAATAGTGGAAGTGATCCAAAGGAAGGGACGGAAGGGTCAGAGTGTCCACTAAGCACGTGATGGCCAGCAGTAGGCACGGGAGGAACGGATAGTGAGCACCGGACACAACCATAGTTGGAACCGGCGCTCATCGACGGTATTGTCTTCACGAGTGGTCGCACAAGTGATGGACGTCTGCGCGGTTGTCATCGTTACCATTGACACCATTTGAATGATCTCATGATGAAAGACCTGAAATGGTTTCCAACACTTGTCTCTCATTGGATGAACTCTAATGGGTCTCTAATGGTTCAGCCAATCAGGACTTTGACATTCGAGGACACATCAAGTTTGGATCAATTGAACATCAATGACGTGATGGACAATGCATTGGATTATCATTGGAGGGACTCTTCAATTGGTTCTTCAGATGACGTCTTTGTTTATAACTTCTTTTGTCAGCAAATATTGAGTTAATTATTGATAAATAAAAGGATTTATTTTCAATTGAAATGAATTTAAAACACATTTTGTAGATAAAATTCAATGAAATGAGTGTTAAATACAATTTGAGACAAAACCTTCCGAAGAACTTGGAAGACATACCCCGTTTGCGACCACAATTGGCCACAAGAACTGGACACAAAACTTCCGACCGATGTTCTGATGTCCGACCGAAGAGTATTACCGATAAGATTCGGGCCGACGTAGAGATGATCAACAGTGGATCAAATGTAGAAGAGTTGAGAAGAAATGAGTTAACAAGAAGTGAAAATCTTCGTGAATTGAAGAGATTATCGGATCAAATGACGGATAAGATCTTAATGGCGGATAAACTCTTAATGGCTAACGAGATCCACAATATACCATCTTGGAGATTTAGGAGGACCAAACTCGATGAATTCAATAGACGATTATCCCAAACAAACTCGAGTCTAAGGCCGGCCGAAGACCACAACTACGGAAGTTCGTCGAAGAAAGAAGAGTCACCGGACTCGGAAATAGAAGAAGTTATGAACAAATGGTGGACAAAAACTTTTGACGAGAGAAAGGGTGACTCGAATAAGGTGTTAGAGATCAACCTGACTGAAGACCAAGATATGACGCCAGGAATTATTGAATTGAAACCCGATGAATGGGATTGTCCTAAATATGAGTATAAACCTATCGTAAGACCAATGAAGAAGAAGGCCATCACTGAACTGACTGAACAGAAGAAGCGGTTGTGTATATCTATTCCCGATCCGATCGAGAGGGAGAAGAAAGAAGCAAACGATTTGTTTAAACGCCAAGAAAAGAAAGTAATATATCTCAACGAGATTTTAAACGAAACATCGGCCAAACATTTGGCCAAAACGATCAAAAATCCCCTGAAAACCGTTGTGACCAAGATTTGTAAGGTTAGTATCGATGCTAATAATATGCAGATTCATCAAAGCCTTTATTGAGTTTATTCTTGATTTACAACATTTTGAGACCACTTTCTCAAAGTCTTTAGAAAAGCCTTTGCAAACAATATCTTTGACTAACTTTACAAAACAATGATCTAATACAATGTTTTTGTCCGATAGCCCACTGATTACTACTTTTGCATCTTCTGCACCGAAGTCTTTGACAATTCTTTATCAGCAAAAGATCATTATTTGGCTCATTTGGGACTTTACTTGGAGTGCAGAGAATGTCATCAAAAGTTTACATCACTTCAAACATTTCGCAAACACAATCCCAAACATATGGACAGAAGCAAAATGTTGAATTTGGAACAGTTTATGGCCGCCAAGAAGTGGACCGACAATTATATCGATAACTACATTGAGAGACACGAAGACCTCATTAAGTGCTTTATGTTTACGTATCATATGTTTTGTCCGATCTGTCACAGAGTGAGACAAACCTACGACGAAAAGGATTTGAAGAGCAATCAGATTGACGTCTATGTAAACAAATGTAAAGTGAAGTTCACCGAAGAGTTTATGCGAAACCATTTATATGAACACTTCCAGTACTTCCCGTTCGAGTGCATCGATTGTCAATTGGAAGATAGAAAGACTGAGTTCTGTCTCAACGATAAAGCGCGACAACACTTACTCGATGTCCATAACGTGGAAAACGCCTTCGATTTCAAGATAAATAAATTAAAAGCATATTTCAACAAAAGAAAGCCTATCAAGAGATTAGAAGTTTGTGTTGAAGAGTGTCTCTCGAATTCGATGAAATTAATCAGAAGACAGCAAAAGAGGGCCTCAAAAGTAGACAGAACTAAGTTATATAAACCGGGCTCTTAGTTAATAGTGAAACCGATATTACACTCGGTTTGTGATATCAAGATTGGAACGAATTAATGAACTGGTGATCGAAGTCGTCCGGACTCAAAGTGTGGTTTTGGTGATCATGATTTGGCAGCTTTTGATCTATAGATTTAGTCATTTTTAAGATGTAATCAATTTAAAGATATTTCTAATATTTTGACTAAAAAACTCAAATAAAGTTTTAAATTAATTTTATTTGCAACCGGTTTAGTACTGATTCAATGATTGGATGCTCTAATTTTCAGAAATACTGACCTCGAATAGTGTCGAAAATTTTCCATTCGTTCGGAGTTAACACTAATTGGATTCGAGATATGAGTCGGAACTGAAATCAGTACTAATGACGAGGTACTAAAGTGAAGCTTATTATTAAATTGTATTATAAAAGAGAATTATTTTTCTCAGAATGTTATCTATTCGTCGATTCCGTGAAATGACTGATAATATAATACTTTAAGTGTTTTCCTATTTTTTCTGTATTTACGACGAAAACATTGAAAATCCGGTGTAAATAAGTGGAAGTTTTAGTTGTTTTCGTTCAAAACATTTCATTTATTAATTGGCAATAAATTATTGAAAATGTAAATTCATTTTACAAATAGTTATGAAAAATGTGTCAAAAATAGACATTAAATACAAAAAAATGAGATTATATTTGGAGTTAAAATAATTTAAATGTAAAACAAATCGATCGATGATTTATAGCACAGTATCTGAAGTTGACTTAAATATAATGTCACAGAAATGTTACGATTGATGGCCACCGAACTGATGGTCAGGCCTTACATACACCACATCGGGTCGTCCCAACATTGTCTCTCATCCTAAGAACAATCAATATATATATATTAGAACCGATTCAGTGATCAAACCATCAAATGATGACTTACTTCGAAAATTTTTTCTTTATATGCATTGAGTTTAGACTTGAGTTCAATGTTTTCCAAACGAAACCTTTCCTTTTCGGCGATAAGCAGTTCAATGCAGTTATGTTTGGCCGCATCGCCGACCGACAGACCACAGGTCTCGCACTTTCGTTCGGGATTATATACACACGAATCGATGTGATTGTCGAGGTCTTTGAGTTCAACTACCGTTTGACAGTTATCGAACTCGCATCTGATCTCCATCGATGACATTTGTTCCCATACGTTGTCTGACCTCTTGAGGTCATCTTTCTTGAGGGAACTCCTATCGTAAGGACATGTCGTGGAACAAGTGAGCCACTCATGGATACAATCCTTGCAATACAATTGTTTGCAACACTTGGCAGCGAATGGAATGTTAAGGATTCCCAAACAGATGCCACACATGAAGTCATCCTTTTGTTGGTCATCGATGGCCACAAACCTTTTGCTGTCAAAACCGGGCATTTTCTCAATGGTTCTAATGTTTAGATCGATTGGTAATCGAATAGTTGTCTTGATTTGGCTTCTCTTTAGAGACTTTCAATTCAAAGTTTGAATACTTTTATTCTGATTAGTTGTCGGTCTGTCCTCTCATTTATATATATACCCACCCATTGAAAGCCGAGAGCAAACAAAAATATCGGAAAATTTTGTTCATGTGATAAATGAATGATAACTGAATGATTGCTTTTACCGTATTTGCGAATTGAGAGGAGTTTCAGAGCACGTAATACTCAAGGCTTACCTCACTTAGTGGTTGTGCACCTTTGGATTGTGGGAGTGATATAGTATGGGAGGTATGCCTCCATCACTACTCATTCCTATCACTAACGGAAAGAAAAATTCGATAACTCTTTGCATAACGACTTTGAAAACACTTTATCACCACTTATTTGATAACTATTTTTAGGAATAGTCGATGAATTAGTCATTTAATCGATTGTTTTTCGAGTTGTTTTGACTGAACATAACATTCATCCGTGAGATCAGAGACCAGAGATCAGGTAAAAGGTCTGATGGAGTGTCACAATAACCCATATGTGGGCCAACACTCAGACCTTTTGCTAGTTTCGTAAACCACTCGAAAACTCGTTAACGAAATCAGATTAGTATAGCCTCTGATTTAAGTACTGATTGAGAACTAAACTGATTGGACTGTAGTTCAGGAACTTTCCATCACTTGTCCCTACTATTGATAGATTGAGAAACATTTCTCATCGTCGATGACATTTACTTCCCTTCATATCTGTTTCCGATTTTAGCCGATTAGCTGTTTTTTAACGTTTTTAGATGTTTTTGGTTTTGATAAACGAGTAATAATAATAATTAAACGCGTGTAGAATGTTATTGGGTTTCGAAATTAATTATCGTGATCGTGGTCTTATTGAAATAGACTTGTTGTTCATTGGTAGTCGGGAACAGATGACTGCAAACTCTTTAGTACATACGTGGAAGCGATAAATTGACGGAACTTTCAGTGATTGACAAATATATCGTTTTTGAAAAGTTCTCGAACTGACAATAAGTTTCATCTCGTTATCAGTTCAAAGCACAGGTAAAGAACGAGTAGTAAAGCTATAGAGAACAGGAAATCTCAATATAATTACATAGAATTAATGAATTAATAGAATTATAGTCTAAATATAATGGGAAACTATATTTTAGTCAATTAGACGAATGAGAGCCAAACCACGAAAGTGTCACACATTTGCAAACCTGACTGAACATAGATTTCTATGAGCTATAGCTGAGAGTGATTTCATTGAATCGACTGACCCTTCAATTGAAGCTAAAATATAAGACGTTTGCCACGAATCGGACAAATCTGATGCAAAACCTGTTTTCTTGTTATTCTTTCATCTCTTTTGTCACTCACTGTTCACGTGTTTGGGAACGATCTCGAAGTCATTTAATTATATAACCCGTCGGATCACTCGACAGATCACTTGACACACCATTCGTTCAATCAATGCACTCAAATAACTCGCAATAGTGTCGGAAAAGTTTTTAATTTAATTTTATGTTTGATTCGACTTTTCCTGTCTCTCTCTGTAATACTAATAGAACTGATTATGAATTCGCAATTCAGGTGTTTATATAACAAATTACAAAAACATAATTATTTTAACAGTTTCTGAGTCAGTCTTTAATTGGTATTGAAATTTAAAATAAAACTTTTAACTCTTTTTCATGTTTTAAGTTAAGGACAAACAAAGGCAACACAAAAAATATTGTAATTTAATTTCAGTGATGTATTTCGATTCAATTGCGTCGAAGGATGTTATAAAAAGTATAATCTCAATGATTTGGAACATTTTTTAGAAACTCTTAATCAAGTTTAATAAGAAATTGTATTTAATTGACAATTCATTGAGAAAATATCCAATGAAATGGCCATCAATTGTGACGGTTATAGTGGTTATGATAGTTAAGGTTAAATATATACCATTTTAGGATTGATTTATGATTTACCATAAATTGGGTTCAATAGCAATGATCGAGAGTTAGTAATAGTAAAAGTGATGCAATACTTAAAGTTATGAAATCCAATAGTTTTTGATTTATGACAAATGTATACTTTGTTTGCTGATTATCATCAAAACTAGTCTTCGATGGTTTGCATAACTTCGTCGCCATTTATCTCAAGGAATACGTGAATTCAAATATGATTTTTATCAAACTTTTTATATGTTTGTTCGCTTTTATGACTCGCTTTAAAACTATTTCTATTATTTACAAATACTTACTAAAAATACTTTAATAAATACTTGAAAACTAATCGATTCGATAGTTTTAACCTTCACATCAAGATTATTGACAATTGTTTGGTTATCATATCACTGAACACGAGCACAAAATTACTGAATCAACGATTTAATGCTAATTATTGCTTATCTCAAACCATAATCCTTCGGTCAATTCCTTACTAGAGATGTCCAAAGAAGGGCTGACCCGTGGATCACATAATACAGTCGATCGACTCAATTCTGATTTCTTTCAATAGTTTTAATACTTTTCGATAGTTTGCAAACAAATTGCAATCTTTTTTCAATTAATTTTGGTTTTAAATTATGAATTAAACAGTCCTTCACTAACGAAACCACATTATGAGTGGAGACAACTGTCCATACAATCGAATCGCTCAGACATTTGGCAGTCATCTGAAGATTTGGAAAAAATTTCCGCTTTTTGTTTGAAATGTTGCGATAATTATATTATTTCATATTTAGTGACTTCTCGTAGCGATACATATGTTTTGTATCTGTTTGTCGATACTTTTTATCTTTTGGTAATCAAAATATATATAAAATAGTAAAATATATTCAAATATGGAAATAGTCTATTGAAACCTCTTTTCAAATCTTGGACTTATATTATGTAAAATGAAATAATAAAGAAACAATTGGGAATAACCAAGTGATGTATAAGTAGCTACTAGCTAGGTAACTATCAATTGAACAGGGCATTTATCAAGTTATTATTTTTCAATCTGAACCAAACAAACTAAAGCCAAAGCATGTGTTGACACCTATTTTGTAGGCTTTGTTTGGTTCAGATTGAAAAATAATATCTTAAAATATCCTAAAATATTCTTTGTCAATTAATGTTTGCACAATTTCAGTTATCAGATCTGCGAACAGATGTCAGACTCTACTCAATACTTACTAAACTTGCAAATTGCCCATTGTTAACTCACATTGATTATCATATTATTCAACATTTTCTCGCGTTATATAAGTTTTAAGTGAGAGAACGGAAATTGATTTTAAATTTTTGTTTACATTCATTGCTTTGAGATAATGAAGACTTTGAATGAAAGATTGCAATTCTGATCGATAAGAAAGTGTTTAGACATTAGACGGGATGTGATGACAGTGAAGAGGACTCTGAGGGTAATTGAAAGGGAATTCTGTGACATATATATCCGAATATAATCTGACATATTTTGCTTTTCAATAGCAATCATAACTTCAATAGTAATTCATTTAGAGTTTTATCGTCTTTTACTGATAACAATTTAGTTGAAGTTCATTGTATTTCATTCATTCATAGTTTGTTTATTAAATTTAAAAATATGATAATCAAAGTTATTCTCTGGTGATTCACACGAAGACAAAGAACTGATTCCCAATAGAATTAACGGTAATCATAGATTGTCTTTCACTTGCTTCGGGTTCTCTGCCATCTAATCTTAAGTCCATTACTTCTGTCCGGCGAGAGATACCCGAACCGACCCAAAGGGGATCTAAAGTTTAGATTCTAAACTAAATTTATTTAATATTAATAATAATAATAATATGATATTATTCTAAAATTAATTGAGTTCTAACTCAAAGCCAATGACTGGAAGTGAGATAACCCAGAGTTAACTCAATCCATATCTCAATTGATTTTGGCTCCGATTCGATTCAATTGAATGAACTTTACATTAAATTTATTTGATTATAAGGTATTCGATAATAAGTTTTGAGTGAATGGACTTTCAATTACAAAAAAACGAAAGCGATTTCACATTAATCTTCAAAATTTCCCAATTTTACCGAACCGTTATTAATTGTTTCCCGAGTCTAGACAACTGTCCGAATGGCCAAATGCCCGGATGAACTTTTACCATTTTCAATTAATTTGCCAAATAATTATGTAGTTATCAAGTTATTTGTGTGATTATTGGCTTCACTTTTAACAAAATTGAGGAAAATCTTCGAGTGATTCGAAAAAAGTGCTAATATTTGCTAATATTTTGGCAAAACTTTGTTTGTCTCAAAAAATTGTGAAATTATTTTCAACTGATTTTAATTTCCGTTTTATTTTCTCATATAAAACATGATTCGATAGCTTCAAAGCAAAAACACATTTCGATCTGTTATTTAAAGCATTATAAACAAACTTCTTATCGATTTTCAAGACTTTGATTTGTTTTCAAAGAATTAATTTGTTTTAATTATAAATTTGAAAATAAAAGATTTCTTCGATCGAAATGGAAAATTGCGAACAAAAGTGGTTGAAACGAATTCCGTCCGGAAAAAGCCGTTATTAGATAATTATTTATACTTAATATCAATGATATTTATCACTACTTATCAACAATTTGATTGACGATTACATTTTTGGCACAACTCAGCCTTAATCTAAACAAATGCAAGTTTTATTAATCTATTTGAAGAAAGTTTTATAGATATTTCAAATTTTCCAAAAATAGTGTATTCGCTTTGAAATCAGATCTTGGAATCTAAAAATTAAAAGAATGAAATCAAAGAATGGAATCAAAGGGGAAAAAATCAAAGAATCAAAACTTAATTTTGAGCCTAATTTCTATTGAAATTGTCTTTTATTAAAGTGAAACCACAAAAAACTAAACACAAAACAAATCCGTGTTTTTATTAGTAGGAAGTGAAAGGTTTTTATAAAAATTGAAGGTTTGGTGTAAATAATTGAAACACTGATTGAGACAGTGATGGCAAGTCGTTAGCCGTCATCACTCGCATCACTGAACACAAGTCATTCACTATAATACCTATCATTTATACCTTTGGCTCGTTTTTAATGACGGAAATTAATGAAAACAATTAGCTATGATTTGATCTATTGTTGAATTCAATACATATATTGATTGAATTAAACGAATGAAAGATTTTTGGGAATGTGAGAAATCAAATGGAAGTGATTG
>JAQGAJ010000263.1:0-17647 GCA_034689365.1 Liebstadia similis | reverse complement strand
TTATTCTTCAGGTTCTGTTTAAAAACATTTCGCGATTTCAAAGATATTAAACACATTTCTTCTTCGCTTATATGACATTGAATTGTGTTTTGATCGCAAATTCTGTTCATTGAACCGACATTTCATAAAAACCTCGATCTTTCGCACAATTGTCAGCCCTTTTATTTCGTTTCTATCTATCGAACCGTTATTATCATTAATGTTAAAAGTGTTTTATTTTTAGACAATGTTTAAACACTTTTTCTGTTTGTGATCACAAATCTAAACACATTCTGACAGATGAAGAACAGTGGAAAAAATGGAAAAAAAATGCTTTCGCTCTAGAAATTACTCTCAAATTCGATCGATTTCGAGGCAAATAATTATTCAATATTTTTTGGCATTCATTCCATTTCTCAAATGTGTTACAAATTTAAAATTAAAATTAGAAAAATTGTTTATAATTTTCTGAATTGGAATCAATTTTCTTCGATATATACGAAATCTAATATCAAAACACGATTCAAATCATATGAGGATTGCATTGAAAGCTATTATTGTTTTGATTTATAGTGAATTGCATTGTATTTCATCGAACAATAGTCACAAACATTTATAAAAATAAGAACCCATTTAAAGGACTCAGTATTAAAACGTTCGCAAACAAAGAAATTTCGATTTATATATATTCTCAGAAATGTTTTTCACAGAGTGTTGTGTATTATATAAGAAAATTGAATTTTTCTTTCGTAAACCACTTTCACGAAACACATTTGTCTTCGAACAGAATATTCTTTGAGTCATAATTTTGATGTGAAATGAATTTAGTATTTGATTTTGATTTATCGGCAATAATGTGAGCGACAAAAGCAAATCGAGAGGACAACGCTCTTTGAAAATCTAGATTATATAACTAAAAACATCTAAGAATTAAAAGCTAAGAAATTTGAGCTAAGGTTAGATTCTGTGTTGATGTGACTCGTGTTGGCTCAGTGTCTGAGAGATTCGACTAATTAAGACTATAAGAGAGTTAATATTTGATGAACTAATAAAAGACGAATAATCACTAATTCCTTCTATAATTGTATTCAAAGCTCATATCAAGAGTGGAAACCCATTCGACTCGAGTGGCGAACAAATCGGAAAATAATTTGAAGAACAGTTATAAGCGATGTCTTCCCTGTGAGTACTTTAATCGGATTACATCGCGCGATAAGATTACTCACATTTGTTTTTATCCAATGAACTAACACTTAATTCTGTCTTCACTTCTGTCTTCGCTTTTTGTCGCTGAAGACGATTACAATCGCGTTGTATTGCAATCGACATCATCTGAAAAATGTAAATCTGATTACATAAACGCATCTCATATTGACGTAAGTCTTATGTCTTATTCTCACTTATGTTTGGCTCAAAAATTATTTTAAGATCAAAACCATTTTGTTTTATAGATTTACAGACAAAATAAACGATTCAAAAGTCATTCGAACATAAAAACCATTTAAACCATTGAAAGTCATTCCTTTCTATTGGCTCTCTCTCTCTCCCTTCCCTCCCAAACCTCTCCCTCGCCATTCATTTCTGTAATTTTCTCGTAAAACTATCATAAACTCCAAACAAAAGCCATTAAATAAGACTTTATTAAGACTTTATTTAAGTAACGATTCAAATATTGAACTTTTTATATGAGTTTAATAATAAAAGTGACGAAACGGGAGTCAAAAATCGAGAAAATATTGAGATTTGCATCGATTGAAGTGTAATAATATCTATCTCTATATTTAGAGTTTGGTTGAGCCGAACGCTTACATCTGTGCTCAGGGACCTAATGAACACACGATTGTCGACTTCTGGTCTATGATATGGCAAAGTCAGTCCCATATCATTGTTATGCTGACCAAAGTATTCGATTTCATTCGTGTGATGTGTGCCCAGTACTGGCCCTCAGCGCTCAACTCTTCCGAAGTGTACGGACCTTATGAGGTGACTCTCGTCGACGAAGAAAAGACCGCCGATTATGTGATAAGAACTCTGAAACTCAAATATGGACCAAATGTTAGTCACTTTTCACTCTTTCTTTCCTGAACTCAATTATTGATTTCAACTTTCAATTCATGATTTTTTTTGCGTTTAGGAATGCTTTCAAACAAAACGTTCTTCAAGTCTAGACTTTGAATCAGATTCGGGTGAATACCGATTGATATATCAATTACATTACCACAACTGGTCGGCCAATTCGTGTCCGTTTTCCGATTCAATTCTGAGATTCCGTAAACGAGTGAAACTCTATTGCGAAGAATTGAGTGAAATAAATACCGGACCTCTTGTTGTCCACTGCAGGTCAGCTCATATATTACAACATTTACCGAATCTCCATTGTATTCCTTTACTGAATGGTCAAAAAAGTGATATAAGTATGAAGTGTCGCTTCCCTACCCTTCCTATTGTCAAAATTCTATTCAAAAATCAATACCTTGTGTCACAATTTGGTGACAGCTGTTCAAAGTGTGCAGAATATGTTCACTTTTTTGTTTATTCCTTTCGCTATTGGTTTTCCTTTTTTTACTTCTTTTCTACTTTCCTTTACATTAAACATTTTATTGAATGAGGTTTTCATTTATCTAAATCCTTCATATTTTATAATAAATATTGATTTTGCCAAACATTCAGTGATGGCAGCGGAAGAAGTGGTGTTTATCTGTGTTTAGACGCAAACCTTCAATTGGCTGAAGAGGAAGGTTTGGTCGATGTCTTAAACTATACTAAACTGTTGAGGGAATCGAGAAAAGGCATGATTGAGAACGAGGTGATGACGAACGACAACTTGAAATGATTTACTGATTTTGATTTATGTGCCCATTAGGAACAATACCGGTTCGTCTATGAGACCATCGAAGAGTTCTATGTCTGTGGAAAGACTTGGTTCGAGTCGAAGGAAATATCACAACAAATGAAATATAAGTCCGTTAAGAATCCGGTGACCAAACAAAATGAATATCAAAGAGAATTCCAGGTATTGTTTCAATTGATTGAACACATTTTCAAATAGATTCAAATAAAACATTTGATACGCAAAGAAAAATACTTTAGTTTCCAATCGATTTTATTTTCGTTTCTATTTTTATGGATTTTTCATATCTTATTAGTAATAAATATATTTTAAATCAAAAAAGTAATTGTTTTGATTCTAATTATTTGCTATGAATTGCATTTTGCGTCCAATCATCACAAATGCGATAGACTTTGGTGAGTGATTGGATTAAATCCTAGTAACCGATTGAGATATACCTTAGTTGCCATCGAAGACGTTATTCTTTATTTGAATCCACGTCTCACTTATTAATAGAAACTAAATATCAGAACTAACACATCCGACAAATAGCCGTTAGTTATATAATATTGTTTAGAGATTGGATTTGATTAGCTTTTAGTAATTGCAAACATATAACTAGGTTAGCGTTTGACAGAAAGGGATCTGAGGTCCCAACTATTTACATACACAAAAACATTTTTGATCATGATGAAATGCCACATGAATCTCGACTTTAGTGTAGTCAGCTAGATTCTATATACTATGTGACTGAAAAGTGAATCTCCTTTTATCGAAATAATTTTGCTGTCAATCCTTAAACTAGGTTTAGGTGAAAGCGATTGCTTAGAGTATCTGATTTGGTGATAGAGTAGAGTTCGATAGTGATTCTCAATGAAACTAATCCGAGAGAGACTTAGCAATAATTGTCGACCTCTTCATCCAATATCCATACTCTGCCACACATTTATAGTTTATTCATTTTGATTATTCCTCCGAACAGAAACTTTTGAAAATGACATCAAAGCTATCAATTGGTGAATGCGCTGGCGGTCATCGGATTGAGAACAGGGATAAGAATAGAGACGTTTCTATAGTTCCGCGTAAGTTATATAAAAATGATATGAGGGATGAGTTTGAGTTCCATTGAAAAGTAATTGAGTTTCGATTGAATTTCAAAAGAAATTATGAAAACCACGAAAACTTTTGCGGCGAATGTCTCGTCAAATACATTCATAACCCACAGGCTATGGATAAATGGTTTCTTCAGATTCTCTAAAATTGAATAAAAATCGATTTCAAGATTATTGAAGTTTGATTCGAACAATTGGGTCGAAACCAAACACATCGAGCAATTGATTCGCTGAAGATTTTAGGAAAAATATTGATTTCGGAAAAATTCTTATTTACTCGACTGAAAAGTTTAAATTCTGAAATAAGGGTCGAATCGGATAAATGTGAAGATTGAACGAAAAAGAAGTTTAATGTTGTGATAATAGATTCGAGACATAGTCTAAGACTTAGTTCTAATTAGTTTTTCAGAAAATTTCCTTAATTCTGTTTATTTAGTGCGCTTTGAGTTTAGTTAAGCAATAATTAGTTAATTAAAGGCAATAGATTGCCTCGAATTAGCTCGGATTCTGTTTTTGTCGATCGAGTCCAACACAGAAATAGGAAAATTCATTACAAGCCTTGACCCGCAAAACAATGATTTATATGACAGACACAGAACTCGAGTGCAAACAAAGTTTATTTCGATTTCCATCAGAGACGGCCAATCACTGCCAACTCTAAAGTTAGATCAGAATCGGCTCGATATTAGTCGACAGTAATTGACATCAAATCAATCGGAAATCATATTAAACACAAATCGAGACTCAATTGAATGACATTTGAAATGTCTCTTCAATTAACTCTATTTTCATCACCCCTTCAGTCATCTCTGTTTCAATCACTAAACTTAAGGATTAGTTATATTTTTCGTGAGTTTAACAAAAAATTTAAAATTTTGTTTTTGTTTGCATTTCAGCCGACAATTTTAGGCCATACTTATCGTCGTTTCAATGCAACGAAAGTACGGATTATATTAACGCAGTTTTCGTTGATGTAAGCGATTATCACAATCTCTTTGAACACATTCTGACATACTTTTCAAGAATATTCACATCCTTTCGAGTTTTAATCCTCAAATCGATTATCATTTAAACTCTATTCGAGTTGAGGACCGATTGCTCAGCACTAGTGATAGATATAGTGTCAGTCCATCTGTTGCTTGAATTTTAAACAACTCAAGAATATTCTGTATGTCGTTCTTCTAAACACTACATATTCTTAGGGCTACACTCGGTCTAAAGAGTATATCGTGACGGAGTGGCCAATGAATAAAACAGTTTCCGATATCTGGTCACTAATTTACGATCACGATTGTAATTCTGTGGTTGTTTTGGGAGGCATTCCAACTAATAATAAGGTAAATCTTTTTAATACATCGATAATTCTGTTTAATTCTTTTGTATTAACAGAATTATCCACAATTCTGGCCCAAAGATAGCGTCAAATGCAAAAAATACGGCCCAATATTTTCGGTGGAAACGATGTCCCGAAACAGTCCTCCGAGTATCAACTCTTGGGTCTTAAAAGTAAATAAAAAGGTCACAACACTTACAGAACTGATGGCAGGCATTAAAGCCGAGCCGAAGGTCACTCAGATATTTGAGTTTACGGCCTGGCCTTACGGACACAAAGTGCCGACTTCGACAAACGCCTTGGTTGAGCTCATGCATATGGTTGAGCGGTGGAGACAAAGAACCAGTTATGGACCCGTTCTGGTTATCTCTGCGTATGTGCTCTTATTTAAGCCTCATTAGAGTACTTATCGGTCACTCGTTTGGCAATGAATTAGAGTTCTGACCTCTCAATCCTCTCAAAGACTATTAATTCTTTCTTTTGGCGTAAAACCTAAAGTAGTGAAAGCCTTAAGAATAACGAACCGAATGCTTATTGATTGCAGTTTTCAATCATGAGATTAGCAGTAAATGACATCTGAAGGACACTCAAGTCATTTGAATTGAGTTCAGACTAATAACAAGTATGTTCTCCACCAATAGGAATGGAAAATCACGGGTCGGTGTCTACTGTGCGGCTAATCTGGCCATAGAACAGGTGGTGGCGCACGAAGAGGTAGATATCTTCAATGCAGTGAAAACCGTGCGCAGACACAGACCCGCACTCATTGAGAACATCGTGAGTGACATTCAATCTTCAAATTCATTGAATATTATATTTTTAGAATAAACTAAAAGTGTTTTACACTTGCGATGAGTTTTATATAACTTTTAGTCTTAATTTTAGACCGAATACAAGTACTGCTATGACTTGACTCTACATTACGTCTGTCATTACCTCAACAAAACTACTGTCAACTATAGGTATAAATAATACCCGGATTTCCACTTCACGGGTCTCTCAATGGCCAACATTTCAGTGTTTGATGAGTTCTTGGCTTTTGATTTGGGATCCGCTCGGCTTTGGAATTGTAGGTCAATGAAGAAGTGATCATAACTCAAATCATTTGATCATTGCTTACATTTTTGGTGACTTTAATACAAATGAATTTTTACTAATAATTTGTATATATTTTGTAAAATAGTAATTATATTTTGCATAAAAGAGAATAATTACATAATTATTGTTAATATTGTTTATAATATTTCTAAAATTAGTTATAATTTATTTTCGAAAGTTTAATAAACAGTTTTTTATCGAACGTTCTCTTTATTTGTCTTAAGTCTAACCCAAACTCAAAATCACTAATATTTTTAGTAATATGTTATCGCGATATCACTGAACACCAAATCTGATATGAATTATGAGTTATTATTATTTAACGGATTATTCATATTCGAGATTAAGTCTATGCCAACGAAAAGAGTCACTCATTAGCGTCACATCACATGAATTCTTGCCTTTGATTTACATTCAGTTTATTGCAGTCAATGACTAATCTGTTGACGACTTTTGCCTTTTTTCTGAAATTCATTTGACATTCGGCACAAAGAAGTGCAGAAACTCTTGTATTTGAATCAATTTCCAGATAAGACATCCATAAAAATAAGGGGTTTTTGTTTTTCATTCGCTTTAGTCTGACATTAAGTTATGATTCCTTTCGAGTAATTCATAACTCATTGAATGTTCCGAACGAACAATACTTTTACCACGTTTTCAAATTTAACCCAATCTTCACAATCTTGAAAGTATTAGAGATGACGGTAAGTCTGGTCATTCACCTATTCATCTCAAACTTCAACTTTCAATGTTTTCTAACTATACTTATAAACAAAATAAACAAATTCAAAGATTAGTGAACCGAAGGCACAAAAGGCTAACAAATATTGCAATCCTTGCGATCGCAACGGGTTTTGTAATGAATTAACTTTATTTGAGCCAAAATTTGCAAAAATTCAAAGCTTTGTTACATTTGATGTATAAAATTGATTAATTCGGAAAATATAAATAATATTTGATTAAAAAAGTGTTAACTTTTGTGTCAATAAATACAATGTAATTGTTATACAAATAGCTTTCGATCGGAAGATCACTCGTTCTCTTCGAGGACTTGACCCAAGTCTATACTAATCTTGAGATTTGCGGGCATTTTGTCGGCGAAACTGTTGATATCGATTTGCGGGAACTCTTGTTCATCGCCGGCAGAAGAGAAGCCACAACTGAAACTGATTTTGGTCTTCGGTCTCTTCAGCGCGACTGAGATTAGAGTTTCGATCGTCTTTGCGGTGATCTTCGGTCGGGCGCTGAACACAATGTTCTCGATCTGAGGACAACCGGTCAGGAGTTCACACATACTCTCATCGGTTATGTCTTTGTAAGCGTTGGCCGAATGTCTTATCACCAGTTTCTTCAGGTTCTGTAACTTAGACAGCGATTGAATGAAGATATCTGTCATTTGTTTATCTGAGTTGATATCGAGGATCACGATGTCTGGCAAAGCGGTCTGAATGTTGGCGAAGAAGTCTTCCGTTAATTCTTTGTAAGAAATGACTAAATGCTTGAGTTTAGAGCAATGTCTGAAGCAATCGATACTTCCCTCGAGTTTCTTAGTTATCTCATAGAACTCGAGGTGAAGTTTCTCAATGGACAAGAGCTTAGATAAGGCGAAGAAGAATCGGTTTGAGATCACAGACTCGTTGTTGACCGTGAAATTCAATTTCTTGAGTTTCGGACAGTTTTTCGTGATTTCGACCATATTTTCATCAATGGATAGCATGTCGTCGTCGAAGAGACTGATGAAGAGACCCAACGATTCCAAGTTTTCAAAGTGAGATATATATGTGACGGCATTCTTGAGCTGATGACCAATCATATGATAGGTATAGATCTTAATGGTCTTCATTGTCTGACTGTACTTATCCGCCAAAATCTTCAATTGATTCAATTGTTCGGTTCGGATGTCAATCGATTTGATTGTTTCGAGTTTAGGTAAAAATTCAATCTCTGGGCTAATGTACGCCGAGTTTTCTTCGGTGTAGACTTCCTTCAGATTCGAACAGAAGTTAAGGAACTTCTTGAGGAAAGGACTGCAATAGTTTGAGTCATTGAATCGCATGGTCTCTAACTTAGGGCCGTATTTGTGGCCGAACTCAGACAATGTCTTCTCCTTCAGACCAATCGGATTACATTCCAGTGACTTAAGATGTGGGCAGTATTTGCCGATCAATTCGAGGTCTTCAGCGTCGGTATAGCACTGGAGGTTGACTTTCTTAATGTAGTTACACTTCTTGAGCAACAACTCAAACGATGGTTTATCGATGGCTTTAAAGCCGGCGTAATGAGCGAATCCGGTCGCGTAGTCGACAACATCTATCTCTTTGAGCAATCGGTTCAGAGTGTGATGTTCTTCAGTGTCCGACCGATTCAATTCGAGTTCGTATTGTTTGCAATATATAACTCTTCGCCACTGTTTGGAAACGGATTCCAACGACACTTTGTCACTGAACGCGAGGTAAGAGAGGATCAGTTCTACCATATCGTCTCCGAACCGGTCCATCGAGTCCTTCGGGTACACTCTTCGGCTCATCCGACCAGCGCTCGTGCCTTCGCCCAGACTAAGGCCACTAAGACTTGTCTCCATTTGATTCATTTGGTTTGAGGCCATGATATCGATAGTGAGGTCACTAAAGATAAGGATTAATAATGTGTCCGATAATGGATGTAATGATCGCGGACTCAGTCGACAACAAAATCCGTTTGACTCACAATCGGATTAATTTTGAAGTAATTTAAGGACTAATTAATCAAATTATCGTTAAATCAATTGCTCTGACGGTCAGTATTGCAGAGTTGAAGGCAATCGACAAATGACACGAAAGTGAGGCACAGATAGAGTCGGCTATCGTTCGGCTGTTCTTTGTTTTAACTCTTCGGCAAAAACGTTTCATAAGAATCACAAGAACTGAAAGTTTGATCCAAAAGTTGACAAACTTTTTGGCAACTCTTGACTCCACAAAAAACCTTTAAACTGAAAGAAATCGCAACACAAACGCAATATTTATGCTAAACCGAAGACAAATAACTCCCACTTTATTTACTACACAAGTGTTGGCAAACTCTGGAACTAATGGATCTGTTTTGGGCTCAAGAATCTGCGAAAACATACGGAATCTGTTAGTTAGGAAAGTACTGAATTGAGAGACAGAGTTAACCGGTTTTTGATGTAAAACTAAGCAAAACTACGAAACGATTGCGTCAGTCGTGAAGCAAACGCTAAATTTGAAAAGTTTGCCAACACTTTGAACACTTTGAACAACAACTAAATTATGCCAAATATCATTCAAATTGATTAACCTTCACAAATAAAGTCTATTTGTGACGAAGCAAATCAATATGTGCTCCATTAGAAGTTTGTTCGATGTCCTTGTCGCTAAATTTTACCATATCTACCAATAATATCATACAAGTGATGGTAATTTTGTTTTTGTCTCAATGCTAAACATAAGCGTAAAATATTGGCATCGATTGTATGCTTAGATCCGTATTCACGTGAATCTCAGCCCATGTTTTACTTTTATTAACCGAAACCTAAATAATTCAAATGTTTATATAATTCTTTCTCCGGAAAGACTCTAAACTACTTTTATCTGAAGATTGGATAAAACCAAGCGATGAACTCATTATATGAAAACTTTTTATTTATTTTGGTTGAGTCAGCCGTTCTGATAGCCCGGACCACTCCATCTGTTCCTTTCAGCCTAAACTTCAGACTTATCTTCAAAGAGATTAATAATGATCTAAAGATAATTGCATTAAATTAAGTTGTTTTTTGTTATTTATTTAGTAGCAAAACAAATAGAAAAAGTTGATAGTTTGAAATGGTTTGGCAAATGGGAGAACACTTGAAGACAAGACGGGAGGGATGGCAGGAATGGTAGGGCTTATCAATTGGTTAATCGTTAATTACAATTTAGTTCAATTACTTTTTTGCGACTAATTTATTAAATCTTATCTCGCATTTAGTGCTAAACAATTGCTATTAAAAGGCAAACCGTTTTAGTAATAAAAAAGTTTACAAAAATCAGTTTCAAAACTAATGATCGGATTTAGTGAAAGAGAATAACAAAAATATATTTGAATATCAGTGATATGTTTAGCGCAATATAAATGGAAGACCACATGAATTAGTGTTTTACGCGAATCCTGGGCTAAAAATAGGGCCCAAAAGAGTAATTAGTCAAAGAAGAAAAGATTGGTTAAGCCATGGCTCGGATCACGAGTTGCGACAAAACCTTTTGCTTTTTGAGTCAAACAAAAACTTTTTTGAACGTATTTCTGGTGTCAGTCAAGAGTTGGGACCGCATTGAAGTAATGCCAATCACTTTCGGATCTCAACTATCTATTAATCAATTTTCTCTTCGATATATTGATTAGAATTCGAGAAAAATATTTTTATTTTTAAAAATTGAGCTAAATTTGAATCTCAGGTTTGGGTGGGTTTTGGGCTTTAAATAAACGATTTATTTGTTGAGCAGTGGATCACAAAAAATCATAAATTGTCAACACTTTGGCTCAACAGACGTAAGTCTGAGCTCAGGCTTCGGTTGCCCTCCTTTCACAACAGGATGTTTGCTCTTCCAATGTCTTCCCTCTAGTATCTAATCGTGTTTTCCATTTACCATTATTAACCATTTTTATGTTTAATTGGACTACAGTTTAAATTTTGATTAAAAATCTAATTTCAAGTCTAATATCGATATTTTAAATTATTCCGATTCTAATCAGAGATAAATTCAATGATTACTTCGAATAATGTTTCAGAAAGTTATCGACAATCGGAAGAGCCTTCGGTCGAAGTTTTGTTTATATCGAAATCGTTTCTCTTCTAAATCCTTGGACTTTTAAGACACTTAACTCTACTTTTAGACCTTAAAAGCTATTTCACGGATATTTTTAAACAACATTTGAGTTCAATCGAGTAAATGTCTAAATAGATATCAATTATTTCGCTGACATTTTTGACATAAGTCTTCTGACATTAAACTTGAAATCCTTTCAAAGACTTCTGAATATTCTGCAGAGACTGGAAATGATAAGAATCATGTGATTCAAGCGCGCGATAATTCAATGACCAGAGCATAGAATATCAAAGGTGTGCGAGAACTGCAATAAAGAACACCATTTCAGTCAGAGATTTGTCACTTTTGGGTCTAACGTTTGAGAATCGCCTGACATTCAAGACTTGTTCCGAAACTGAAGACATCTTCAGATCGATTCAATAGATTTGATTATCGATTGGTTTGATCGTAAACATCAGCGATGGGCAGAGAATTCGATTGTTATTTGATCTGTATGGTCATTCTGTGCTTTGTCTTCCCACCACTGGCCGTCGGTATTGACAACGGTTGCAATTGCGACCTCTGCATCAATATCCTCCTCACATTCCTCCTCTTCGGCATCCCTGGTATGATCCACGCTCTGTACATCGTCCTCGTCAAGAACAAGGACAAACCGCCACAGGACGGACAGAAGGCGTGATTCGTTTCAAAAATTACTTCCGATTTGTCTTCATTTTTGTTAAAACAACTTTTAAACCATTAATTTCTGTATTAATTTAAAACCTTTTTATAATTTTAATGTTTGATTCAATTTAAATAAAATTGATTTCTTTTCTTCGAATGTCTGTTAATTGAGAAATAGAAAAACCAAACAATTATAAGAATTTTTGTCCGCAAATGTCTCCGAGAAGTGCGGTCACTAACCCTAAAATGGGAAACATTTCAAAGTTGAATCAAATTATAATTTTAATTGTAATTTATTTGAATTACTCAATCATTTAACGATCGGAACGTTGATCGGGAATCCGATTCGGGATTCTTGCAGTGCTCCGGCTTAAGGAGATTTCAAATGATGTGCGAAAACTGCAATAAAGAATTTCATTCAGAGATTTGTCACTTTCGGGCCCAACGTTTGAGAATCGACTGACATTTAAGACTGAAGAAACTGAAGACATCTTCAGATCGATTCAATAGATTTGATTATCGATTGGTTTAATACAAATCATAAGCTATGGCCAGAGACGACTGTTATGTTGTTTGTATGATCATTATAGCGGTTTTCATCCCACCGCTGGCCGTCTGTATCGACAGCGGCTGCACTTGCGATCTCTGCATCAATATAGTGTTGACATTCTTCCTCTTCTACATCCCTGGTTTGATCCACGCTATCTACATCATCCTCATCAAGAACAAGGAACAACACATGTAGTGATTCGATTCAATTATCTCCGATTGTCTTCATTTTTGTCAAAACTACTTTTAAACCCTATTTATCTGTAATTTCTTTATATATCTATACTTTTAATGTTTGAATCCATTTAAATAAAACATTCATTTTCTTTGAATATCTGTCAATATCTGAGAAAACGAAAGACTAAACAGTTTTGGATATTTTGTCGGCAAATGTCTCCGAGAAGTGTGACTAACCCTAAGTGGAAAACCGGGACATTTCTAAGTTGAATCAAATTAACGATAATTTTCATGTATTAGAAGCAATACTTTTGAATCTCGAATCGACTCCAATCATGGGCTTAATTGAGACACATCTGTGAATTTACCCATAAGATGATGCCTTATGTGCGACAACCCGTTGGCAATTACCTCGATCTGTGACCACTTCTGTGCTATCATTCAGTATTAATTGAATGAAACTTCTGAACAGTCTTTTATTCAAAAGCAAAAATTCGTTCGAAATGTTAAGAAATATGATTGAAAGTATAAAAAAGTTTCATTTCATTAACCCTTTGGTTAAATACACATTATTAGGATTAGTGTTGTGTTTCGTACTTTCGGTAATTTTGATTGTGATTCTGATTATATGTGACCACAAGTCGGGTGAAGACACTCTCGGGTCTGGCGAAGACTCGGATATCGATAATAATAAGGACGCCCTGAAAAAGAAACCAAAGACAGACCCAACCGATCGAATGCTAGTTAAACCCAAAACTGGGACAAGTGGTCCGGTTCTAAGACGACAAGTCGTAACTGATTCTCCCAGTGATGAAGTCAAAGACAAGATGATCGACGATCGCGAAAACACATCGAATGTGAACGATCATCGAAAAACCACAGTTTCTGATACGAAGAGAAAACTCATACAATTGTGTATAAAGATATGTAACGACGATCAGTCATATGGTGGGGGGCTTTGCAACTGCGATGGACCCCCTTTTAGTGCCCCCAACGCCGCACCGAATTGACATTCGGCACAATTCGATGGCCAAACTCGAGACGGCGTTAATCTATATTTTATTGAAGATATATTCATCCAATGATGAGAACGAGTCGTTTGATTGTCATTAGATTCTCTCGATTATAGACTTTTGAAATAAATTGTTGTCATTCCGTGATTACGGTTGTGATAAGAATTTAAAATTCTTTGTCTAATATTCTTGTTATTGGAAAAGTGAGAAATATCTGTAAAGATGTCTAACAGAAGACATGGCGGACGCTTCTTCGTTGCCGGAGTCGTGGTCGGGATCATCGGATTCTGTGCTTATAACTCGTATTTCAATAAAGGCAATCAATTTTTCGAAACAAAGGCCGACAAAAAGAAAGCCGAAGAGAGAAAGAAGTCAATGGTTGAGGCGAAGAGAGAAGCGGATGAAATGGTCAAAGAGATTAAGAAGTCTAAGAAAAAGTGATCTGAAGATCAATTTTGTTAACGTTTCTCTCAATTTGTTTGTTTTGTATTCTTTTTAAGCAAATATTTATTGTTTTTAAATATTTATTATTTCGTTCAAAAAACTAAATAAAGAGTAATAAAAATATTGAATTTACTTAATAATCGTTTTGAGACTCTTTTGAGATTCGTTAGCAAACCATATAAAACATGAGATCTTTGTTTCGTTATCTTCGACTCTGAAATTATAACCAATCGATGGATACGAATGTGACGTAAATTTGATCTAATTTTAGGTGACATTAGTTTTTTGTTCATAAACTTTGAGCAATAATTAAGAGAAAATGATTAAACTATTGATTTTGTTTGATATTTGAGATAAAGTAATATTAGGATAATTTGATTTTATAGAGTGATGGATGAATTGAAACTTTGGAATGAGGTTTACCTGGATTTTAATAAGACCTCGCATGGAATTCAATCACCAGATTTCGAAATAAACATGATTTACATTCTTTTGTAATATGATTTGACAGAACAACCATTGTCTCTGTCCTTGTGGTCAATCAATTGTCCAAATCATTAGTTCTCAGTTCTATTGATTCAAACAATATTGTCGTTCATTCATAATAACCCGGATCTGGAGGTTATGTAAAGTAAAACCGCGATCAGTCTTATCATCACTTCTATCAAAGCCTCGCTTAAAAGGCTTAGGAAATACTCGAACAAACAAATTTGATAAAACCAGACCTGAGACTGATATTTGAGACCTCCTCTGACGGTCTTTAGCGACAATCTTGAGATAACCAGGTGTTATAATTACAAAACATGATAATAGTTCGGTTCAATTGAAGGTATTCGTACTCTCGAGTCAAGTGATCGAGCGATCGATGCGTTGCCCACACTTTGCAGCTCTGATTCGGTTAATCATTATTTAAATCAAATCAAAAATTGATTACTAAATAGTGTTATATTTGTGTTTAGACTGAAATGACAATCAGAACCAAGTTTTACAAAACAAAATGTTTTTCAAACCATTTGACGACAGATTTAAGAAGTGGTTTGAATACGTCTTCAAAGCGTTGGTCATTATATTCCTGATCGCGATTTCGGTTATTCTGATTATGATATTACTGGTGGCCAAAGAGGACAGGGAAGTGATCGTTTCGTCCGACAATGACAATGACAACGATACCGATACCACAATTCATTATTCAATGTCTACCCCACACAGAATCGGTCCCATAATCAGAGTTCCCGTAAGGTTTGCAACGACGCCACCGCCGGGTAAAAGGCCCACTTGGAAACAAATCTGCAACTATTGGTGCAAAAAGTTTCCGGCAAAAGCTGGTCATTGCAATTGTGACCAAACACCGATGTAATCAATTCGTGAAGTCGATCAACGATTCACTTTTGATGTTTAGTTAACTCCAAATTGTGTTTAAGACTATTTCGAGACAACGAATGCCAAAAAGTGTGAAATGAAAATCGACTTATGTTTCGACAAAACATAGATTTTATTAAAGAACAAAAAAGTGATCAAAAGTGTAAATAAATTAAGATTTGAAACAAACAAATCAAACGGATTTTATATTAAATTTGTCGAATCGTAATGAATGTCAATGAATGGCTCTCGAGTTACAAATTCTTTGAGCATATCATTCGATAATGTCTTTGGGTTTTGCAAACATTATTCAAAATAATTCTTTAAATAAGTCACTGAATCTCACTTACAGTAAATCAATTGACAATACATTTGTAAATAATATGTAAATTAAGTATTTCTCTAAAAATGTTTGCTTCAAAAACTTGTATTTCATTTGACTTTGATTTTAAATTTATAGACTTTCATGACTATCACAATCAGATCGAGTGATCAATGATAACAATAAAATCAATTCTATTCATAACAACTGTTTTACCGAATTCAGTGCTCAAAAGGTGCAGACATTTATGTAGAACAAGGGATTCGAAGAGTGATCTCTCATTATCGACCTATACCTAGATTAGTCTCGATCTATAATTATGTATTATATTCTCATAAATGGCAAAACACTATTCCTGAACCAAACAATCACTCGATATCTTTGTTTTCGTATCAACTGATCAATCGATTTGTCGACAAAACAGCACTGAATTACTTCGCTTTTTGTTCGATCGCAGACTTCCTATTGATATAACGGTTGACGAAGTAGTGCGCGAAGAGTACGAAGTAGTAGACAGCCATTGCTATGGTCGCCAACACAATGGGAACTGTGCCGTCACAGTGGACACCGTTGAGCAGATAGTAGAGAGCGCCCGAACCCGTGACGATCCCGACCAGCATTTGGACGGTTTGCAGGGATGTTATCACTTTGGAGATGACCAGAGGGACGGATACCTTAACCACCTTAAGAGCGTAGTAGAAGTACATAATGGTATGGATCATATAGTTTATGGTAATTCCCCATCGGCTGATCGCCGGGATCTCGCTGTAGACCCAGAAACAGTAGATCAGAGTAATTACGTGATGAGTCCAATGAAGACAAATGAGTTTCTGTTTCCGAAGCACAATGAAGGCCGTGTCGCCCAACTCTATCAGCTTCGACCACGTGAACAACCATATCCAGTACTCAATGTTCGGGTTCTTCTTGAATGAGTTGTTGCAAATCGAGTAAAACAGACCTTTGCTTCGAACACTCGACACCAGTTCGGGCAATAGGACAGAAGTTCCGCAGAACGAGAAGAATGAGAGACAGAGATTCCAACAGAAGATCAGATTCTTGAGATCATAGGCCTGACGAGACTTCATCCACTTCTGGGCGTTGGACACGCATATGAAATATATGACACTGGCGTAGATGGAAATGTGCCAATTGTGGGCAAACCATTGACGATAGAACAGGACATCGAATGGAAAGACATCCGTTTGGTTAGACTCAGACAAGTTCTGACTGTCCATCGCCTCAACGATTCAAATGTGGTTCAGAAATGAAATAAATAGACGAAAAATACTCGAAATGTTTATATTTGAATGAATAATATTTGAAAAGACCACTAAATTAAGTGCTAATCGATTTTCTACCACTGGTCTACTGCACAACTGTCTGAACCAACTCCAGAATACCGATCGACTGATGGCGCGCATTATCATAACTTCGGTACTGCATTGAGACATAAGGAGGAGGCGCGGCATTACTTCATGACGTCCACCTCAACAATGGGTGCTGAAGGCCCAGAGGGAGGCGCGGTTTGCTCGGATAGAAAGACATCTTTGGTTTGATTTACACCCCGTGAGTCTAAAACTAACTCCAGTTCTAACTAAAAACTAATCAATACATGAGTTGTGCGTCAATTCAATGATTATTGCAATCAATAATGAATTTTATATAATATGCAATAAAAACCACAAATAATATAAACTTTAAGAAGAATTTTATATTCGTTGCGATTCCAGAAAACATTGGCTTTTAATGAATAGAAGTCACGAAATCTAATCATAAGTTTTTTGAAGTAAATTATATTTTCTATTCGTTTTCAAAGCGTTTTATGTTATAAACTATTCCTCGTTTTGCGTAATATTAATATCGATATTATAATATCTAATAATAACTCTGTAAAAGTAGACTACAATATGAATCATAAGCAGGGATGCGCAAGCTCAGCCGAGTCAGGGGGGGTATAGGGGGGTGTAAA
>JAQGAJ010000262.1:0-17659 GCA_034689365.1 Liebstadia similis | reverse complement strand
ACAAAACTATTGACCAAAATATGCAAATTGTTTGGATAGGGATTGGGATCGATGTATGAGTTGGAAGCACTCGATCGCAAACCATTTCGGTCAATACAGGCCTGAGTATGCATTGTTCCCCTTTGAGAAGCGCCGTTGATATCTACCTCTTGGACACCCCATTCCTTCTGAAGAATTTTCTGATGCAATAGCAAAATGGGTGCCGGATTAGCCCATGAAGTGATCTCCACCGGACCACTAGTGGAGTGGAACCCGTTGTTGGCGATGACTGGATCCAAATTATTCTCGTACTTAAGAAAATAGGGGAACACCTGATCATAGCTCCAGCCCTTTGCACCAAATTTTGATTCCCAACTATTAAAATCTCTTGGATTTCCACGATTATATATAAAAGTGTTGACACTACCAGTACCGCCCAACACCATTCCCTTGTTTGCCGGCATTCTCTGATGGACGTACGCCCGACCGACAGGCGATTCTTCCAATGTATAGTTCCAATCGAGCGGTGAATTGAAAAATTGCGTATAAGACGGCCACCCGGGAACATCGGTATTGCCACCCGACGGCCCCCCGGCCTCCAGTAGCAGGACATTTACGTGAGGATTCTGGGCTAGTCTGCCCGCGACCACTGAGCCGGCGGTACCCGAACCCACTATTATGAAGTCATACTCCGGTCTCAAGAGTTTCTCATTTGTCTCAATCGCTTGATGTCTGAGATAGTTCTGTATAATTAATAGACCCACAGATAGGAAGAGGGGAAGGGTTTGGTGAACAGACATCTCAATCAATAACTTTGAAGTCTAAAGGTTGTAATAAACTTATGTTTACTTTGAAAATCAATTCAATTTACTTACAAATGTTGAGAAGAAGAAAATATTATCTTCAGATGAAATCACTCGTTCATAATTTGATAAAACTTGTATTGATTTAAGAAAATTTAAGTCAATAATCAATTGTATTTGAATTTCTACTTCTTTTCACTTGTAATTCGCAATATCAATATCTTTTTGCAATGAAATTTCCGTAAATTCTAACCCTAATTATCTTTTCAGATCAGTAATTCAATGCAAATGCTTTGAAGACCTCGGGCACTCTTTTTTTGTATGCAATCAAAGAGCAAAAGTTATTTCATTTTTTATAGTTTTAATTTTTGTAACACTTTATCGAAGCTTTCGATTTAATGATCGTTTCAATTAAATCTTATTTATTTAAAATTTTTAGAGAATAACCTTTTATTTGGAGATATAATCAAAGCCACAAAAATGCTATACCGAAAAGGAATATCAAACTATATCGGATCTTTTAATTAATTATAATTGATTGTAAATGATTTATTGTTCGAATTTTGTTGAATTTATTTTCCTCTTTTAGTAAATGAACTTCACTTTTGCTAAATTAGGTAATTCTATAATCAGTTTTCCACGATTTAGATGACCGCAGATATCAAAAGGGAAAGCCCTTCTTAGGTCGACCACGTTTTGCGCCCGCGGATCAGATGCGAACGATGCCCAAAGCGATGACCACTTTCAGGGGGCGTCAAATATCTGATCGGGTTTTAGGTAAAATCAAATCTGAAGTCTATCTCTACGGAAATTCTGTCGGAACAACACTTTGACAAACATTTCTCGAGATATACCGACTGAGAAATGACTTGAGGACAGGGCGACACCCCTCGGCCCGACCGGTGACATAGATGTTATGCCCACACATTCTCCCAAACTTATCTAAATTGTCAGATTAAATGTCTAAATTAATATTCTAATTCTATATTTACTGTAAATTTTTATTATTTTCAATTAAATTAATTCTTTCAGTTCTTTTAGTTACTAAAATATAACATTTGTATTCATAATTTGATTTAAATTGTAATATAAATGTAAATTTTATTTTATTCTTTTCATTTTCGACCTTCGAGTGAAAAATATGAGTTGAAATCTTAAATATTTTTAGTAATCATTTGAAAACTAAATTTTTTCGATTATTAAATAATAGAGGAATTTATAATTTATAGTTTAACAATGGTAAATTATTCGCCAACTCTGGATGAGTTTGAGCTTTAAAGAATAACGAATGTGAGACTTGTTTGAAAGAATATTTAGTTTATGGCTTCATTGAACTGAATAACTACTAATTCCTAATTAGAATCAGTGTTTAGAGTAAAATTAAATTTATTTATAATCAAATTTACAAATTGATTGAATTGATTTTGATTTAAATATAGATAATGAAGTCTCGATTCTCAAAGAATTGGCACAATTGAGCGATCATACGTTTGTTTTGAACTCAAATTCCTTTAATTACAATTTGTTTACAATAATCGATATATTCCTAAACCTATACTACTGTAAGTCATAATTGTGTAACGACTACTGTTCTGGGGATCGGTTTCCCTCAATCGATATCAGTTGTGATAACCAAAGTCAAAGTCAAATCAGACATTGTATGCAAATATTTCAATATTTGGCACATTTTTATCTTATTTTGATTTAAACTAATTAACACAAAACCCTTGGAGTTAATTAACTCTTTATTGGATAAAAATTTGTTTTTATCTTGTAGTTAAACATTTATTAGTAGTCGGCCATCGATGGTCGTCATGTTCTCAAGATTTTCACAATTCATGTCTAGTGTTAGTCTGAGTTCCCAACGAAAGCCAAATTAATGTTCGACAGAATCTGGACTTCAGACCTGATTTAATATAATTTTGATCAGATATTAAATTATCGAATGAAGTGGTCATTACTTCGGGCACTTCGCACCACATTTCCGAACCAAACCCGTGGTTCTAAAAAGAGTTTTCCCTCTTGTAATCGATGGTCATTCGAGAGATTGAAAACTGATTATAAGGTTCTCTTATTTATCAGATTTAAGAAACAATTGTTTGGTAACGAAATTTAATTGATTAAAATTATCACTAAAAATAGCCCAGTATGCTTTTCTCAACCTTCCCGTCTAATAGATATAGTTCTAATAATTATATCTAGATTTTTATTACTTAAATAAAAATAAAAGCAAACGAGACTTTAAAAGTAAACGAAACTTACATTTTAATTATCAATAAAACAGAAGGTCTGCGAAAAATAGTTGTTTAGTAACTAAAGTATGTGTCGATTGAGGTGTAAATGCGTATAAGATTTTAATCAGAGATGAATTCAATTAATTTATATTAATGTTTGTCCGAAGTAGTGGTAAATCAATCACAGATTTATTTATAATTCAATAGTTATGCGAAAAGCCTTTGAATGCCTAACGATTGAACTGAACTTGATTTTTAACATTTTATTTAAATTTTTCTGATTTCTAAATAAATTTGTAATAAATATGAAATTTTTGGTTAAATAATCGATAATATTATCGAGTTTTTCACGACTTATCGATTGATCGCTAATTTTAGAAGAGATTCTTAAAATTCCTAAAATTTGGCGAATTATTAATAGTCGAAGATCTGGTTCTAACGGTTCATAAGTGTTACCAAACGGTTCCAAAGAAGTTACATAACTGTTCCGATCCTTTCAATCGTCAAAATCGTTGCCAAATGGCTATAAATAATTGTTTTGAATGCTATTAAAAGTTCAAAAATCACTTTATATATAATTATAAGTCAATGAAAATAATATTTTCATCGATTATTGATTGAAGTTTAACCCAAATAATCATTAATTCAATAAAATTACAAAACCATTGATTCATTTGTCAGCAGAAGAACTCGTTTTCTCTTTCTATTGACAATTGATTGAAGACTTTTCGAGTTCACTCGAAATAAAGCCGATCAGCGATAGGTCGACAAAAAGATCATTAGATTTGGTCGAATCGAACCCAACTCTAAAATAACCCGATATTAGATCGAAAAAGATTAATAGCCATCGAAGTGATAGTTAATTGTTTTGAGTCGACCCCGGATTAGACTCGACCTCAAAGTTATTAATGAATTTTATCTTTTCGTTTGGGAACCAAAACTCCAAACTATGATTAATTTCCTTAAAAAATTATTTCTCATTAATGAGTGAATGAATGAAATTTTTCTATTATACGAGACTTTACTTAATAAGGAATTAGACGTAAAGTAAATCATTGAACAGGTGTTCACTTTGAGGACGGCCTCAAAGCTTAACAGCAATTACTTAATTATATTTATTCACAGATCACGACATTATTTCATAAGAGAAGTGTAAAGACATGACTCGGCTATCGATCACTACATTGATTAGTCCCGCGAATACCTAAACCATGAATAAACTCTTTATAATCAATGAATGACCTAATATTGGGATAAAATATCATAACATTTGTCTATTTCGCCACAAAATGCATGCAAATTCAAAATAAGTCAAAGTTTGCCACAATTTGATGACAATTATCTCAGTTCTTGACCTAATCTTTGCTAAACTCAACAATTTTGGGCAAAAAACTAATCAGAGATTAATTGCATATCAAAGAGAATGTAATCTTAGGGCAGATCTGTTTTCAACACTCCTATCAATTAAATGTAAATCATATGAAACTTAAATAATAAGTGAATCACAGCTAAGACTTGACTCAAATCCAAACAAAACTCAAATTTGGTTTTGTTTTTGACGTCTTTTACTGAAACCCAAACTTCAAAAGTTTGATCAGTCGTTGGATTGGATGAGAGATCGAGTCTTTGAGTTGAGTCGACGCCCACTCAGTCTTTGCAAACGCTTCCAAAGCATTGAGCGCTCAATCGCTTCAAACTGTCGGCGGTTTTCACTCAAAACGTTTGATTCAATGTTTTATTTGATTTGAATTTCAATCGGTTTTATCGCGCGATTACTTTCATTGTTCAGTTTCAAAGACAATGGCGTTGACCACCGATTACTTCAAAGACCTGTTGACGAGTGAAACGAAGAGATTGAATGAGTTATGCGACCAATGGGTGGATGTGATGGACACCGAAACCGATATCACCGAAGAAGGTTTGTCCGCATTGTCTTAATTGACAGCTTTGACACTAACTCTATGAACGGTAGGCTTCGGTCAGATTCGGTCGACTATCGGAAAGACATATCTATTGATTAATCAACGATTCAAACAATTCAGAGGATTAATAGATGACTGCGAACTCAAGAGAGGCGTCAGAGAGACCAAAGTCGAAGACTTACAGGGATTTTGGGAAATGGTTTACTTCCAGGTCTTAGATCTGAACGACTCTTTTGATCGTCTCAACCAACTGAAGGCCAATGAATGGCGCGAACTCGACCTCAAACCCGAAGCGAAGCCGGCCGTCAAAAGGACGACTAAAACGGTTCCAAAGGTTGTGAACAAACCCGTTGTCAGATCTAAGATCAGGGAACAGATCATGAATATGAAGAACAAAAAGTCTGAAGAGACTAAACCTCAAAACGAAAGCTTCGGAGAAAAGGAAAACAAAAAGATTGAGGATTTGGGACAAAGAGTGACCGAAATCCCGAAGAAGACAATGGATAAGAGTTGTGACAAACATTCTGAAGGTGTGGTCGGAGTGAGGAATGTCTTGAAACGGACACCTCTTGTGAATACCGCCAAAAAGTGAAACCGAGTTTACCCACAATTTGTTTGAATCCAATCAAAAGTATTAAATCATTAGATTTGCAATCGAGTGATACTTAACTTCACAAATGCTGTATTTTTTCAGTATTTTATTGCATTTATAAAAAACTAATTTTATATTATTCGCCACAAAATGTAATCGCATTTCAGTTTAGTTTTATATTACAATTAAAGACGAGTTTTATCTATAATTACAATGAAATGCAGTTTTGATTTCAATGATTCCAAAGTCTGATTCAAATGAGAGCAAAAACATTAATATCTAAAGTGATGTCTGAAGACTTGAGACAGTGATCATTGATTTGGAGCCACGAAATAGCCTTCAATCAGTTGTTTGGCGTTTTTGTGGATCTCTTCCTTCTTTGTCTCAATTACCACGTCTTCTCTCATTTGAGTGCATTTGTGATCATTCGGTGATATCATTGGTTCGATGCCATCAGTATTTACTTCTTGGATCTGATTCGCGAATTCAATGGCTTCTTGTAATCTCTTAATCCCGTCTTCATTAGCGAACCTGATTAGAGACAATCGCTCTAAGAGTGGGACGACTTTTAACACCTCTTTGGACGACATATCAGTAAAATGATCGTTGAATGAGATCTTTATTTACAATCAGTTTTTAAACAGTTTAACGCCTGCGCTCTCAGACCTTAAAGGGATGTTCCGGTGAACCGGTTCTCAGATCGGGATGTGTTCGCGATTTCGGGTCAGAGGTTAAGATCGGATATAATTAGAAGAACTTTTGGTTAATTGAAAGTTCATTCATAACAAATTCGGTTTTGGAGTTTCGGCAAAATTAGCTGTTTTTCACACCAAATCATCCGATAGTCAAATGAATTGGGAATCGAAGTCAAAGAAAGACCTTATTTTAAACTAAATGAAAAGTCGTTTTGATTATTCGTTAAATCATCATTACTTGTGATTAATTATTCGCTAATTATTATTAACTAATTTAACTTAAGAATAATTATTTGAAAGTTCATTGGATGAAAGTGTGTTCTCACTATGTGAAGGGATTTCAAATTGAAATCATTATTCCAGAAAAGTTCACGAAAGGGTTGACAAAAGGGATACATATCTTAATGAAAATATTAATCTCATGTGAATTAGCAAATTATGTTTGACTTTTCCAAAGGGGAAATTATGAATATATTGGAAAGTGATAAAGGGTCATTGATTAAATGAAGAGCACCCTTGTTCAGATTTTTCTGTTTCATATTTATATCCCTTTTTGACATTTTGTTAAAGTTCTTACTAAATTGTCACGAATTGAATTAACTGACAATATTTACTTTAATCGGTGATCTATGGATCAAATGAGATAAACTCGGATCAAATTGTGACGTCATTACAATCTTTACAACATTCGCATTGTCTAATCAAAATATTTTAATACCTAAATCACAATATTTTCTCATAACTGACATACTTTACAATTAAACGCAAATGGTTTTAGTGATTGCAAAGTCGATGGAAAATATGTTTTTGTACGCAATTTTATTATCATTTAATTTACTGAATGTATTAAAAGTGTTACTAAATTGACGAGAAATGCACTTTCAGTTTGTTTCGATTTTCCACATATCCCTCGTATTTTACCTCTAGTTTTGAATTACATTTGGATCTACAGATCAATCCAGTGATGAAGTATAGGAGGAATAAGATTCTGAACCAAATATTCCGGACAATTGTAATCTTTGACTATCCTTTAATTAATATCAATACAACCGATATATTTGTATTGACCTAATTTAGATTTTTCTACTTTGTCTAAACTTTTGTTACAATTATTCATAAAGTTATCGAAATATTGAAATTGGATGTTAGAAACAAACTGATTGCACCTTCAGTTCAGTTATCTCTGTCTCACTCAAGGATACATTTACACCGCTTTTTATCGTCAATACATTGGAAACGATTAAAATCTCAATACAATTGTGTCACTAATGGTTGGGTCGGACGAAGAAGTTTTTAGATCTACTAATACGTGACGTAAAACTCGTCAATAGCTGTTCAACCGGTAAAAAAAGCATTTCTGGTGAAGGAAAGGCTATATCAAGACATCACACAATTCCTGAGACAAAACCAATTAACGGAAACTCGTCTCACAATTAGACAAATCTTAAGGAAAATTAAATATTAAAATAAATAAAAAATCCAAAGAATAGTAAATGTATTCAAGGATTTTTGGGAATAGGTTTCGCCATTCGGTTGACAGTCCTTTCGGTTGTCTATAGCTCTTCACTTAATTGAAAATCACTTCTAACCGAAAGAGGAAATGCCATAACTGTGCGATCACTCGAAGTACGCAAACGTCGACAATAACTCAGATAAAGATCGCATTCATTGTTGACGTATGTCTTTTGACGGATGAACTCATTGTTTGTCTGACAGACCATTAAAGAGCTTCAGTTTAAGCAAAAGGGGACCAAAAGTTGTGTCCAATCGTTACTCTATTTGTGTGGAAAGACGTGTAAACCTATGCTTTGGTGAAGTTGTCGTCAATAACTAAATAATCAAATTAAACATTATTTTACTCTCATTTGTGATAAACTTTTCAACAATTTGTAAGTATTTATCAATTTTAACAATTGTTTGGCCAAACATTGTCCGAACAAAAGCGGCGATCGGTCTGAGCGAAGGTGACTATCAGTTACTTCTTGTGGTCGCCGTCTCTGAACCGCTGATCCGTTCAATCAGTTTGAATGTAATCACAATTATCTGTAATTATCTCTCGTTTTGAGTGCAGTTTAGCACTGATTGAGAGTCGCTTTCAATTTGAGTTTATATTTCAAACAAAACTTTTAATAACTTTATTAATCATTTAGTAATTTGAGAAATGGCTGAAAATTCGAGTGAAGAGAAAACGTTTACTCTCGAGGAAGTGTCCAAACATAATGAGAAAAAGTCTGTTTGGCTTCTAATCCACGACAGTGTCTACGATGTGACCAAATTCTTGGAAGAGGTTTGTACTGAAAGACCGACTTTTGAATTGTTTAATTGATTTTGATGTTTAGCATCCGGGAGGTGAAGAAGTGCTTATAGAACAGGCCGGTCGGGACGCGACCGAGTCTTTTGAAGATGTCGGTCATTCATCAGATGCTAGGGATCTGATGAAACAATACAAGATCGGAGAACTATGTGAGGTATGTCTTATGTTCTGTTTGTCAGACTTCGATCTATTTTCGGATTTAATTCAATTTTGATTTATTTTCCTTTATTTCACTCAAATTCAGTGACATTTTTAGACTATTTTAAGGAAAAGAATTTTCAATTTTCCTTATATTTAGTTAAAATTATTATTTAAATAGTATTCCATTTTATTTTAAAATTCTATTATAATTATTATATTTCCTCTTTTGAGCAATTTTTCGATTAGAATGACTCGACTTAAATGAAGATTTTTCGAATCCTTTCTCGAAATAAGTTTCGCCTTATTATTAAAACTATGTAAAAGATCATTCGATCAGTCATTCGATATTCTCGAATATCAAGATCAATATCAATAGAGATTCTCTACAACCATGCGGTTAACAGTTGTTGTCTTAATTGATATAACATGTCCTTAGTTTGAGTACATTTAGTGCTCTCTTTTCGTTAGAAATGTACTGAAAGTAAGAGAGAGTGCATTCAATCACATGATTAGTACAAATCGAATAATTTTCATCTCTCGTAATATGATTTCTGTTAACTCGATTAGAGAACTGTTATCCAAATTATCTGAATGTCATATCGAGAGTCGGTTTAGTGTTTGTGTAATGCATAGCAATGCCAAACAAATTCCTATATTATTAGAATAGTATAGAAATTTATTTTCTACTATATTTAAATATGGCATTGAAATAGCCATTTGATGACTAGATTACAAGTTTGGTTGCGATTCTTCTTGAAAACTTGTTTATCAACCGAACGCATACATTGTGTTTATTCATATGTAAAACACCTTATCTTTGATTTCTTTGATATCGAAAACTAATTGTAAATCAATTTTTTGTTTAATAGGAGGACAGAAAGAAAACTAAGAAAATTCAGGTAAATATGAATTTCAATGATATAATCGTTGATTTGTCCCAAAATCGCTAATTTTGTTTAATGTGTTAACTCTTTTAGACCAAAAAATCTTGCGCATTAATGTAGCGATTCTTTGAACATACAATCTGTTCAATCAATTCCTTCATTTCTGTCAAAATGCAAAACTGCACCAAATATTTAGGGTAGAGATCAACCAATTATATAAATGTTTTAACCTCTTTGTCCGCTCTTCTGTCCAACTCTCAGATCATTTGCAATGTCCTAATGTCTTGAGCTCTGAGTCCGCGCTTCGATCCCCGCCTAACCACTCAATTAATATCAATGTCTTTGCTCTAAATCCCCAAACAATTAACTAATTTTGATTCTCTGCACTCTTAGGAGAAGAATCACTGGGGCTCTACTCCGACCCCTTCTGGTGAGAGTTCCAGTTGGCGCTCGTGGGCCATACCGGTGGGCATTGCTCTATTGGCTACTTTCCTCTATAGATATTACTTGTCTTCTTAATAGTCAACTAATTAACACAATTTTGTCAATAAAGTCGCCGCTAATAAGCGATAATTTTATTCTCAATTCTCTTCCGACAGATATTTTCTGTTCAATTCCTAAATGCCTTCAAAACAGTTGACACAAATCGCATGACTTTTTAATTTCAATTTCAAACTTCAGAATTGCTTTCTTTTTATTACTATTTGCTTATCATTTACTGCTCTCACGTAAACTCATTCTCTGATTTCCTCCAAAAACTTATTTTTCCGACCAATCGATCGATATTTAAGCAAATGATTGCAATATTTCATTGTTATTCGTCAGTGATTTCAGTGAAGTCTGAAATTAATTATTCCTTTTCTTAATATAAATTGAATCTAAAAAACAAAAATATTTTTAAAACACTTTCTCTTTATATTTTATGTCAAATGTTGGGAACAATTGTTAACTGTTTTTAATGTAAAATCGTAACCAATTTTTAATTGTCTTCTCAATAAAGTTATGCCAATAATTAAAAACAGACAAAACAAACGAATGACTCGACACTGAATAGGTAACCACGGCTTTCAAACATCGAGGATCAAAAGGATTTTGGTATTGTGAGAATCCTTGAGGCGAATTGAGCAAGATTAAATTGCTAAAACCGGCTAATATCAATTTTACCATGATTTTTCGGCAATAATTGTTTTGAGAATTGTGATGATTTAATGATCATAATTCATATAAAAAATATAAACAAATTCTCTGAATGAAAATGATTTTCAAGTTTATTGTTAATAATGACAAAAATGAACTCAAATCACGTCATTAACCATTTGATCAGACCTTTTGATAGAAATCAAAACAACAAAATGAACTTATAAATTAACCATGGTATTAACCATGGTCCATAAATCATTTTCATTCAAAAAATAGACTTTGTTTGTTTATACATTTCTACTACGAGTTGTAACCTTGCGATTCCTTAAACAATTATTGTCAAAGGATCATTGTAAATATATTATATTAGCCGTTTTTAGCAATTTAACCTTGCTCAATTTGCTTCAAGGCCTCTAACAATACCCAATTGGTCTGATTCTCGATGTTTAAGCCGTCGCTACCGATTGAGACCAGAATTTTGCAAAAAACAAATCAATTTATTCTTGAAATTAATTTGAATGAGAAATACATTTCAAAAGATTTACATTCGATTGAAATTTTGACAAATAATGAATAATAAAGTGCTTTAAATAGTAGTAAACATTGAATGCGTTTCGGGTCTTAAATCAATTGATGATAACTAACGTCTAAATTGTTGTAATTGTCGTACGACTGACACAAACAAACAGTCAGTTCAAAGACGTTAGCGTTTAGACTAATAAATCGTTTTAAGCCATAACTTTCCAAAAAATTAATACTCAGTTCGCGTCACTTCACTTGAAAATTGGTTTTCATTTTTTCGTCAAATTATTAGACAATTATTAAGGTTTCGGATCTCAAACTTAGTATCGGTTTGTCTGTTGTTTATTAACCTGAGATTGACGTCAGATATTCTGTAAGAGAAAAAATATGCGCCTCTACTGAACGGACACAAAAACCAACCCAACCCTCACTCACACACAACACTCCCCACACATTCGACCCCACACTCGCACATAAAAACATTCACTCAATTTAGAAATCATACGTTAATTGGAAAGAATTGGACAAAAAGAAGAAACGGAGACATCTTTTTTACCATAAGTTTGATTAACTTCGAAGAATTGGTCGAATAATTCGATGATTATTAAAGCCATCGTTCATTAAGGGTCGGAACGGTTGGCACCCATTCATTAGAGAACGCATTCGTTTATCGCTTTCTTCGGGGGAACGGGGATCGAGAACGCGATCGGGAGTAACGGTTAACAGGAGAACGACGTCGGGGGGGAGACCGTCGACCGGGAGGTGACCGACGGAAAGGAGGGGATCCCCGACGCCCGAAACGCCGATTGGGAGGGGAGTCGGGACGCCATTTGTTGCGTTCCTAAACAATAATTGCTTATTAGAGAAATATTTCATAACAATTGCCATACATTTCTGAACGGCGGCGACGCTTCCATTGGTCGTCGACGGGGACTCTCTTCTTGCCGTTTGCGGAACTGTTCTTCTCGGGCCGCTCTCTCTTCTGCTCTTTTCTTCTCCTCTTCCTCTCGCTGTGCACTTCGAGCCGTCGCCTGTTCTTCAGTTAGAGGTAACCAATAAATACTAGGCGTGGCGTTTGTCTTCCTGAAGAGATCGTCCAGGAGTTTGGCGGGAGATTCAGTTTCTTTGGCCGCTTCGACAACGGGTTGTTCTCCAGAAGTTGAATCCGCGGGTCTCACTCTTTCTTCACCTTTGATAAGATATCATTAATGAAATGAAAACTAAGTCAATAATCAAAACAAACCGGTTCGACGTTTTTTCCCGTCCCTATCCTTTTCAGGACTTTCACGCCTTTTATTTGCAGCTCTTCTGTCCTCTTCTTTCGAGAGCTTCTCTCTGTCCCATTCTCTGATGGGTCGGCTCTCGGTTTTGTTCTCTTTATCTCGTGAAGCAATCCTTTGTTCTTCACTTTTGATGACAATATCATACTTCTGGTTGTCTTCGCTTTTCTTATTTTGATGACTCAATTCTTGATGACTTAATTCTGGGTTTAGATATGAGTCCAACTCTTCTTTAGTGGCGAAATCAACAGAAAGTATTTTGGGGTTAGAAGTTGGCCAACGGGTGCCGTGCAGTGCAAGTCTTGTGGCCACCGCTTCCTCAGTGGTCTCATAAGAAGCGAAACACTTAGACTTGATTTTGTCGATCCAAAAGCGTTCTTCAATGAGTTTTCCGGTTTTGCCCAAAACTTCTTTGAGTTGTAATAGAGTGAAGGGACGGACCAAGTTCTGAATGAATATTACGTTGGACTCAGACTTTCGCGGAGGACTTACTGCTCGTTCTTCAGATACTTCTTTGGTTTCAATCTCGGGTTCAATCACTTTTGGTTTCTGCTTAACAGCTGGTGGCGAAGGTTTAGATGTTTGTTCTTCTTCCTGAACAGACACTGATTTCCTGACAACTCGAATATCTTGTTTGATCGGCACTTCACTGTTTGCTTCGGCCGTTTGAGTCCGCGAAAGACTACTCGTAACAACAATCGAATCGGATTTACTCACCTTTGATGTTGTGCTCGAGTTGTCAGTCGAGCCTAAGTCTGGAATCAATTCTTTCAACTGATCACTTGATATGCCTTTTCGTAGGTTTGTTTGGGCATCACTGCTGCTGACAGACCCACCCCATCGTCGTCTTCGAGGCCTTCTTTCAGAATTGGTATCGACTTCTGTTTTATTCTCCTTTTCAGAAGACCTTCTTATTTGGTCAGACTTTTCACTTCTCTCGTTCTCTTTAATCGATTCTTTAGGCTTTTCGTCGATTGGTTTTTCTGTTTCTATGATTTCTTTATCGGAAATTTCACTTTTTTGTTCGATTAAATCTTCGGAAACCTCTTCAGTTAATACTATTTCTTGATTCAAGATTTTATTGGTTTCCGGGGTCTCTGAACTCAATTCTTTAGTGACATTAGTCTCTTCAGACTTTTCATTAGAATCTTTTATTACATCGATTTGAACCGACTTTTCTGGAATCACTTCTTCGCTAATCTTTGATTTAAGCTCTTGAACGACACTTTCTTTCTGTTCAACAATACCTTCAAGTTTTCCCTTTACTTGTTTTTCTTCTTTGTTTTCAGAAATACCTTTATTTGGAGAAACACTTTGTTTGGCTTCAGGTTTGTTATGTTTACTCATATCATGGATAATATCATTAGATTCGATGAGTTCTGTATTGCTTTCTTTAATGACTTCCTGAGGAGTGATTTTCGGTTCGATGTTTTTGTTATAACTTTGGATCACTTCTTCAGCGATCGGGACATTAGATGTTTGCTCCGGAGGAACGACCACTTTCTCCATCTCTTGAACTTTCTGTACTTCTGGGGCAATCTTTTGGACCGGTTCGGAGCAAATTGTCTCAGTTTCGGGAATATTCACCGTCTCTTCTCTGCTCTCGATTTGCTTAGTTTCAGATACTTTAGTGATTTCTCTCTTTTCCTCAATGGGCTGAGACTTCAAAATCTCTTTTGTCGGCGACTTCTTCGGACTCATTTGTCTCGGACTGTCGTTCGGTTGCAATTTAATGGTCAGTTTAATTGACTGTTTCTCGAAAGACACCGAAGATGTGATCCCACTGTCTTGACTTAAGTCCGTCGGTTCAGTTTGTTCTTTAATTGGCGCCAAAGTTTGGACATTATTGGCCTCACTGTTCGACTCAATCGTATCGTTGGTGTCGTCCGACTGTACAGTCGTTCCCGAATCCCGGTCTTCACTCGACTTATCTTTAATCAGAATAAGAGAGTTAATAGAGTTAAGACATTTGAAATCATGTAAAGAATAGATTAAATGACATTCGGTTTGAGAGACAACTGAAGGAAAGCATTCATACCGTCGTTGGTTTCGTTGATTTGACTCAAAGTCTGAAACAAATCAATCAAAACATTAGAAACAATCGACAAAAGGTTTAAATCAATGGACATTGAGATCATGTCAGGCGTGACATCGGAACCGATTAGCGATACCTCAATGAGAAGTGATTGCAACTGGGCTTTAGTGGCATTGCCTTTGAATGTGATGTCCCTCTTCTTGAGCTCTTGCTTGAGGTCAACCACTCGTAAGGAATAAATCGATTTACCGTCGATTTGCAAATCAGTCGCTGAGTCCGCCATTTCTGCACTTTGGACACAATTGCGCACAAATGGACAACAATTACGGCAATCCCTTTCAACTGAACGGTCAGAGCCTCGGCTCAAGACCTCTCACTCGACGCTCACTGAATCCAACCGAAGCTTTATTTCTAATCACAAGTTTAAAAACAATTTTAATTACAATTAAGAAAATGGTTGTAATTGAGATCAATTAAGTCTTAAGACAAGGGATGCGATCGATGCGGACGTTATTGTTGTTAGCGATCGGCGATTGTGTGCCAGAAGTGACTCAAATCCCAAATCAACTCTCATTTGGATTGAATCCCACATCAAATACATGTTCACAAATCACGTCAAAGAGGAAGACGGAAGACATCGAATCCTCCCTTTTGAAGGAACCGATTGAAGACAATTAAAAAGTCAAAAATGAGTGCCGAGTAATGATTCAATGATTGATTAGATGTAAATCTGTCCAAAAAACGGTAATAATGTTTTGATAAAGTTTTGTTTCATCTGATCCAACCATCCCTTCAATACCCCTCGACTCGATTGTCTGAAGACGTGGTGTTTGACCGACTCTTTGGACCGAATGTCGATTCAATACAAGCAATGAGTGAAAGCAATGAATGCAAAGAAAGCCTGACTTAAAGTGAATTCATTTCTCAATTCATGCCTTCATTTCTCAGCGAAAGCCAAAACACTCAAAGACTAAAAACGTTTAAATCAAATGTTATTTAGTTTTGTTTAAATTAAATTAATTGTGAAATCAATAGTTTGAGACAAATATCGGTCAGATTTGGCCACCGATTGGACCGAAAGTCGAAACGATTTGTTATTAAATGTTAATTAATATAAGTTTTATAGACATTTGAAATATTGATTAATTTGTAATAATAATAATAATTAAAAGTATAGTTAAATATCTGAAAGAAGCCAATAATGGTCTGCAAGGAAGAGGTCTTCTTGTGGTTCAAAGAGCTGTCGGGCGCCAAACGGATTGAACTGATGTGCGGACTCATGTCTATGTGTATTCCTCTGGAGATACGATTCTTCAAGACTTTCATTGATGATATCGCCAAAAAGGACAGCAATGCCTGCCGAGAGGCCGAACTTAAAGCCAATTCATTCACCGAAATGGACGCAATATGTAAATGCGATTTGTTAGCGGACATTGCAATCAATGATTCAAATGATTTGAAGCCAAATGTTGTGACCAATTGTGAGATGCAGTCGAATCCAATCCAAACCAATTGCAGTCTTAATAGTACTGTCAATCAGTCAATACCACAATCGGTGGTTCCAGTGATGCCATCGATCGATATGACAGGAGTTGCGCCCAACGGGACAGCAGTGATACCTACGGGTGAGATGATGGTCGTCCCGACGCCATCGCCGCCCAACGCCTCCGCCAACCACTTGTCTCAACTTCCGTCGCGATCAAAATTGATAATTTCATTGTGTCTGTTGTCTCCGACGAATCGGAACTGTTCTGCAGCCGCTTATAAGGCTCTCCGACACCACCTGACGGCACATCAGATCGGAACAGCAGTGACGAGGTATTTGGCATATGGGAAGAGTATTTTCGAATTGGAAGACTGTTTTTCCGGTATTCGACTGCTCCTCACTCTCGCCCTCTATCACCCGGCCTTCAGCTTCGAAGAAAGGGATCGATTGGCCAAACAGAAGGAAGAAGTCGATCGAACAATCGACACAATAATAGCTTCACATTACAGACAGAACCCGAACTTCACTAACGCCCACCCGTTCCCGCCCTATGCTGCCCACCAAACTGTACATACAGTCCAGACGAGTCACATTCACAGCCATATCCCCGCGCATACAACACAACCGCACACGCAATCCACTGGAGTGAGCGCCGGACAGACAGCTCACAGCCATAGTCATAGTCACGTACCAGTGGGTCAAATGTCAGGTCCTGTACCGCCTCACCCGACCGGTCAGTACCAGTCGCACCCATATATGCCTACAATGGTTACAAACGTGAGTTACTCTAATACACCACTTCAAGCAAACATAGCGAACCTCCGTATTTCAAATCCCGTTTCGACGCCTTCACCGACGAGTTCTCCCTCTTCGTCAAAAACGGTGACCTCAGTGGCCGCCATCTCTCCGCTGCCAATCGGCGAATTCGTTACGCAACACATCCACCCGTTGAACGACGGACCGCCAAATCCGAACCCATACGTTCTGAGCACAGGCATAGCCTCTCTTCCTCATCAGCCACTCGTGGAGGACAGGGGTTGCGCCAAAAGCATAGTCTCGTGTTATAACTGTGGGTCGATTGGGCACAGAGGGGACGAGTGCACGACTCAGAGCCAAGAAGAGGCCAATAGATAGTAGTTTTAGTTATTTTAATTATACGTTTGGTGTAAATAACTATATATATTATATATATATAAGTCTTATTATTTTATTGTAAATTTGATGGATTCTAACACCAAATGAGTTATATCTGAGCTCTTAATCCTTATATAACGTTGAATACCTATTATATGATGTTTGAGAAAATGGTGAAAAACAGAATATTCTGAGCCATTATTAATACTCTTCGATTCATTCTCTGATCACTTCGAGAACGCCTTTAATTTATAAGAATTTGAATATCGTTTGATCGGATCGAAGGCCTGTCCGCCGGTCGGTCGCCGGTCGACACAATTTGATAAACACTTGTAATACTGTTTGATTACCGAGACTTGAGTTTGAAAACGAGCTAAATGTCAATTGATTTAAAACATGGGTTTTGAAGATTCCATTCCTTTTAATTGTATTTTTAAATTAATTTATAAATATATGCATTAATTTAGAGTTCAATATACTGATAGTCAGTATCGATAG
>JAQGAJ010000261.1:0-17664 GCA_034689365.1 Liebstadia similis | reverse complement strand
GGAATTATTAAAAGTTTTATTAAAATTTAGATAAAAATAGATTAGCAGTGAATATAAATCTTGAGATCAGTTTTTGCTGATCTGTCCGTTTGTTTTTGCTTTGTCGACATAAAGTGGTGTTCCCGTAGTCGAAAATGTAAGAGTGACCACATCTTCATTAGGATTGGCCTTTCGTGGCCTCTTCGGTACGCCTAAGGCCTTGAGTACGCACTCCTCTCTCTGTGAAACTTGTCTTTGAGGGCTTCCGACCGATGACTTGTTCTCATTCTTCCGATTCACTTCAATCCTCTCCCGCGTAATCTCAATCCTCTCGCGAGTCATTGCAATCCTCGATCCCTTAGTACTAGTTTTCAGAGCACTTCTTGTGGTCATTCTTGAGGTGGTTGTCATCGTTTCGTTGGGTTTTTTATTAGAAGCGCTTCTAATGGAAGCCATTTTCCGAAGACTTTGTTCTTTGAGAATATCATTACGATTCTTGTGAGCCATCCCTTGTGGCAATTGATCGACAGAAGATCTGATCAGTTCTTTGCTTATCTTAATGTCAACGTATTTGCCATTTTTGGGACCGTCGATGAGTCCAATTGATCCGCCGTTTGTTATCTCCTCGAGGGTTAGTTTTTGCAGATTGAAAGGAATTTGTGACAGAAATGACTGAAACTGTTGTCTCACGGCATTGACGGCCCGACGATGTCTTTCATTGAGTTCCGATTGTCTGTCCGACAGATGAGCCATAAAGTCGTGTCTCATGTTCTCAAAGACCGACATCTTCTCGGCGTCTAATCGGTGGACATCTTGAGTGAGAACTGTTTGGATCTTCTTTTTGTTCACTCGTTTACTCTTAAGAAATGTTTGGATCTTTTGATCCATTGTTTCAAAGATTTGACGACAAATCGGATTCAAATTCAAAGACAGTTTTGTTTATCATTAAAACGGCGCCAAAAATATGTGAAAAAGTGTTTTAAAGAGACGTTGTTTTTGGGGAAACCATCGGAAAGGGATCTCAAGTTCTGGTCATTTCGGTTCCGAATCGGTTCGGTTTCATAGCTCTGGACATTGAGGTAGTCTTAAAATCTAAATTACATATTCAATGCATAACTTTCACCGAAATCCCGAATACAATTCGATTATAGATTTCGACCAAACTTTGCAATTATTTTCATACTTCAAAACATTTATGATTGACTCGAAAATCGCAATTTTAATCATAAAAATTCAGTTATTTGTAAACAAATTTATTTTCGCAAAATTCAAAAGCAACGGAAATATGTTCGGTTCGGACGTACAGTCGGACGGTTCGGATAAAAGTGAAATAAGACATTATATTTTCGTCCGATCCTCATAACTATCGATCGAATTGAAGAACTCAATGATTAAGTTCTTTATGTCGACCAATGGTTTGATGAACCGATTACTGGCTATTTGTGTGTCACTCCTATCAGAACCTTCCGACCCATTCCTTAACCGAACATCAATTGTAAAGTCTATTCTAAGCGGTTTTGGCTCTGATGGCCGCTCTCTTTCCAGTGACGGCTTGGAATCCACTCTTGATGTTAGTGACCGAACGTCTTGAACCGCATGTTTCGCATTGGAGGAAAAAAAGTCGGGTTTCTTTCTGAAGGATTGTGTCGGGAGATCGACAGGTCTGACACGCGACGTATTCCTCTGTTAGGATGAAAGACATGGTTAGGACATCGAAATAGACATTGAGCTAAATCTCACTGATATATCGCCGAAGAACGCTCTCGATTTGCTTCTGTTGGAAACGACCTTTGATTATGAGCTGATTGTTGGCGTCCACTGAACCACTTGTGCCCAATTCGGTCAGAAGGAAGGCCTGCATGTGCTTCGGTTGTCGATGGAGTCTATATATGAAACACAATTAATAACAATTTTTGAGTCAAAAATACATACGATTTGCAAATCTCTAAAAAGTTAGCGAACGATGTCTTTTTGGTGCCGACCCGTAACACCTGAGGAGGTCTCATAACGAGCTTCTTCTTAGTTCCGGCATCTATTTCGGGGTTCTTTTCTTTGATGATTTCGAACACTATTTCAAGCAACTCGTCGTAAGTGTAGTCGCGATCGGATTCCAACCATTTGTTGGTCACATTTCCGGTAACTGACGAGAGGTTAGACTGTTGTCCATCGAAGTCGTTCTCCTTATCGGTGATGTCCTGACCGGCATTATCGCCATCATCTGTGGGTTCGGTTCCCATGTCATCGAAGTTAACCTTTTTCTTTTTCTTCTTCTTCTTAGTGAAGTCAAAGTCTTGGAGGTCATCTTCGTCGGCATCTGCTTCCATGTCATTGTTCTGATTCTCTTCACTCGGACTCAAGAGTTTTCCCTTTTCATTACTTTCCGGTAAAGCGTTTTCAAGATCATCGAAGTTGAATGTCTTCTTCTTTTTCTTCTTCTTCTTGAGACCCGAGAAGTCATTGAGGTCTTGAAGCGATTCTTCTTCATTGGGATCTCCTTTCTGTTCGCCATCTTTGGTCTGAGTCTCGGCGGTCTCATCATTGCCTTCGAGCAAACTCGGGTCAAACGGTTTTCTCGACTTCTTCTTCTTCTTCATCGAAGGATCGAAGATCTGTAAACAAACCATTCATTAGATGAAAATGGAAATCAAAATCATTTGATCACTGACTGAGTCTTCGTCGGCCATATTTGCGGTTTAATCCAAATGTCTTTTAGTGAACAAAACAACTGATCGTTTGTTTTGAATTTAAATCAGTTTAATTGAAGTTAAAGTGGGTTTGAATTCAATTAAATTGATTGAAATCCAAAGAAAGCAATGAATTATATTTTCACCAATCAATGGATGACATCATAAGTGTGTGAATGCATTGCCAGCACTCAGTCCTCAGGAGCGCCACCAGTGGTCACATCTGACGATAACCACTGTTAGAGCCGGTTCTTCACCACATCTGACATCATTGAGACCCGAGAGGACACCAGCAGTCGTTATGATGACCCGCACCGGCAATTGGCCGCAATTGGGCGCCAATTAATGACATGATTACCACTTTTATTATCAATAGGTTTGAAATGCGTGCCAACGGCTGATGTAATACTGGTTTGAATTTCACCGCTTCTTCTTATGGAAACTTTTATTTAAATTTCATCAGAAAATCACGAATTGTTTACGAATTAAATGCAAATAATTATTATCATAATTATAGTGATAATTATGAGAACAAGTCTGTTCAATATATATCCAGATCGGTCTTCATATCTAATCAAGCTTTCAAGTTCTTTGGAACCATTGGAACTTTATAGTAAACTATTCTGTTGTGCAAAATAACCATGATCTCACTGATTTGACCCTTGATTTCATTCAAATATTACATGTTTTTGAAAGTTTTTTGAGTTTTTTAATATTAAGTATTGATTTTCAAAATTGAGATCAAAAGTAAAACGTTTTGAGAGTTGAGTTCTGTTTGATTGAACGGTCGGAACAGTTGGGTATCAAAAGACAAATTCAATAACTGAACCAAACTTTTGTGTCATTTCTATCGGTTATGAATTTTCAATTTCGTGCGACACAAGAGTTAATCGGATTCTGGATTTGCAGTGATTGGAAAAGATCACTGAAATCGATATCTCCTTCAAAGACATCCATCACTTGAAATAAGTAACAAATATTAGAGGTTATCAAAGACTAAAGAGTTATAGGTTTTGTTAATTTATTAAACAATTATCGTTGGGTTTAATTACAATTGGAATGGAATACAAATAAATTAAATTTTAGTAATATTTATAAATAATTTAGGAAACAATAGTTCAATGCATTCGTGACCGCAATTCGCGGCAAACAATTGCGTTAACACTAAAAGATTTGTTAAATCTCTTGGATTTCACTAACAAAACGTCTGAAAGGTTTCGATCAAAAAAAAATTGTAATTCGAGACTACTTTCAGACAAATTAATATATTTTTTGTCACACTTTTTGGCCTTAATTTACATTAAAAATGACTTTTTGTGACAAATATCTAATGAAAAACAGATTTTTGCTGAAATCGTCGAAAAGTCTTTCATTTATACATCAAATATATATTCAAATCTATACTTAAATATTAAATACATTTAATTTTAAAATAAAATAATTATTTCAAACTCTCAACAAATTAATTGGTTTTCGAATAAATAAAAGAAACAAAAAAAATGATTAAATATCGAAATTAGTTGATATTAACCGGAACGGCGGGATTGTCGGGGATCAGGGATGTGAACAGCGAAGAGACGAAGACCCAGAAGAATCTCAATCCAGTGAACCGGTCTTCGGTGACGCGGGCGTCGGTCACATCCGTGTTATTGGGCGTCCTTTGTCTGACTCTCTCCAACACTTCTGTCTCTTCGGCGGCATTGCGTTCCTGTTCTTCGCGATTGACGGCATTCTCATTGTTATTATTATTATTTGCAATGTTTTGCTGCAAATTATTATTATTTTGTGGGTTTTGTTGTCGATTAGTATTAAACCAATTGGTTTGATAGAAATATAATAGAAGTGACAGAAACACAACTAATATAAACCGAGTGAACGACGAATAGAAGTAAATTATACTGAAGAGGACGACCGCGCGGCTCATCCAATAGAAATAGTCCAACCAATCGCGGTTCCGCTGCTCTTCGTCGTCGTCTATCACTTGTTGACCGGGACCTGCATTGAGACGTTGCACAGGAGGTGGCGGTTGCACTACGGGAGCGGCATTGACCGCATCGCCCCCTCCGTTCACTACGGGCTGAGGAATGACCATCGATGGCACTGTCGGTACATTCGGTGGGATTTGGTTCACAGTTTGGCTCAGATATGGGTTTTGAGTCATGTACTGAGCCATGTATTGGGCGTACGCCTGTTGAAAGACAGCCATCTGCTGCCACATCTGGTCCGGTGGTATCACAGCCGACGGGTTCGGGAAACTCATATTCAAGAGGTTCGGATTAAAGATATTGGTGTTCGGGTACTGCAAACCAGTCGTGTTTGTATTGGTCCGGGAGTTGTCATTTGATGGTTGGCTCGAACTAGTGTTCCCATTGTTTGATGAGTTGTTAGGATTAGTGGCCATTGGAGTAGAAGTGCGTTTCGGTGAGTCGGTTGAAGACTGAGCGCACACCATATGTATAGTAAACGTTAAGTTATCGTCGATTGGCTGCAAGACGTCGCGCAAACTTTGCTCGTTTCTTAGGAGGTGTCCCGAATAGATAAGGCGCTGATCTTCTATACGCTATTAACAGATAAGGAAAAAACAAAAGTTAATATTGTTTTACACCAATTGAATGCCATTTTAACAATCAATTAATGCAATACTTCTAGTCTTTGATTGAATCGATAATCAAAAAGCAATTATTCAAACAATTATTCAATAATTGCTTTCTTAACATAGAAGACGAAGCCATTCAAGGTTTCGTCTAATAGATGCTAAGGAAGTGTTGGATCACTTGATCGATCAAATAATGTAAAACTACTTTAGGTTTTGCAATGGAAATGGATTCGTGTTTATAGCAATTCGCTAACTGGGGTTTGACTGGCGATGTAATTATGCAAATGGTGTGAAAGTGTTGTTTTGACGTAAGGGATATTTATTTAAACAAATTTTTGATTACTTTTCAGAGTAGAGGTATAGCGATGTTCACTAAATACACTTTTATTTTCTAGCAATTGATTGGAATTTTCACAAAATATTCATTAAACTAACGTTTGTTTGACTGAAGTTAGCGTCAGTTAAACACTAAAACATATTTTTAGAATTTTTCAGATGTTTTAGCTATTAATCGACATAAAAGTCAATGAATGCAAAAATAAACAAATAAAATGATTTTAAATTATGAATAAAAGCAGAGATCAGCCGATTATTGCCTAAATGTCTTTGAATGGCGTTTCATAACCAAAGATAAGTCTATATTAAGTAATCACGAGTTATGTCTCGATTGAGATAAGCGTTTGAATTACAATAAGTTAACAATTGATTGCTTACGGGTTTCGTCGGATAGACTGAAGATAAATGACTCTTCAGCTGATGGACAGACCACTCGAGCTGGCATTTCACGGTCTGGTCGTCTTGTCTTTGGTTCGGGGCTTTGATTATTATGTCAATCAAAACCATTTTTGGTTAATTATACACAAAATTTGCTGAAACTAAAGGAAAAGTTAATCAGGTCTTCAGCCAACAAATGGTTCCAATGGTTATGATATTTGAGACTAACTATTGATTGAAAATACATTGAATGACAGGAAGTTAACCATAAAATGGTTGCAAATTTAGTAATTAATCGCTAATTTACGCAATCGTTGTGAAGGTCATCACCGATTGAGTCCATGTCTTACCGATTATGGATTCAATTGTCGATCCAATGATATTCCGATTGACCACAACTCCAATCTTCGGTAAAGGTTTGAAATAAACGATCGTTTGGTTTGTTTTTGAAAAATATTAACGAAATTTCAGTCAAATTCAGTTTAAATGACAACAACTGCTCGATATCGGTGTCTAAGCAAACAATATTAGCGTTTCATATACATTGACATACAGTTTGAACCGTTAAACAACTTAAACAATTCAAATATCATCATTCGATCGTAATCATTCAAAATTGTTATAATATTTATTATTTAAATTCACGTTATTTAGGGTTCTATTGATTTTTAATAATCAAATGACTGAATGAATGGATTAAAAGTCAAATGTAATAAAAACTGGCGTCGAGTGTATGTGTAAGTGAGTACTTGCGATGACTGCAAACTCGTATCGACTGTTGTGTCGAAACCCTATTGGCTGTCGATTTAATAGTCCGTTAATTGCAGTTATGATTGAGTACAGAAACAAATATCACTTCCAAATCACTACCTTTTCAACTTTGGTTTTGATAATTCGTTTCCAATAGATTCTAGAACAACATAGTTGTCTCCCTTCCAGCAAATTAATTGATAATCAAGGATTGTTTGGTTCTCAAAAGTTTCCAACACATTCTTGTTGTTTTTGGAACAAATCATATCATACAAGAACTTTATTTGTCGGGAGATTACCGTTTTTTGTTTAGAATTTCTTCAAATATACATGTTTAATTTAAATTGCCAAATTCAATGTTTATTTGCTTTTGACAGCCTCAGACCAACATGATTACAATGATTATCATGATCATTTTATCTCTCTTATCAATTCACATTCAAAACACTTTATTTATCTTTATTTAGACACAATTTTTGATAAATGATCTATAATTTCAATTCATTTTTATGATTTCTGTCATTAATTTTAAGAATGATTTATTAAACCTTTGATTCTATATTTATATCAAATTGAAGTCATTTACAACTTTACGAATCCATTTAATCAACTTTCTTATGGATCATAAACTTAGACATCATTTTGGTTTATATCCCGATCTCAAAGAAAATCATTTAATTTTAACCCAATTTTTCAAAACCTAATAATAAACACTTTTGTTTGCTTTTAATTATTCGCAAATTTATTCGCGAATAAAATATTTTATTCAAAAACAAAATTCACGAAAAATTAATAAAGAATTGGAGATAGAGTTGAGATAACTAGAGATTGAGATTCCGTCAGATTAGAGCTCTTCGGTGACTGATTCACAAATCTTTTGATTTCACGAATTCATTCGAGAAATCTTTAATTTATTCAATGAATTGAATGCAAAACTGAGTTTTATTCACAAATTGAATAGAATTTTAATTTTATTGTTTCGGACACATTAATAGTCAGTCCATTCATTTTCAAATCTGTTGCCTCGATTACTCTGAATTGTATAACCAAAGGACGATAAATAAACAAATGCGAAGATAAGAGCAATTGTTTGAGAATAATAGCGATTCAGTTATATTTAGATTGAGTTTTAGGACAGTATTCTAATTAATGGCTTAAAGAGATTGCGATTACTTTTAAAGGTTTGTTCCCTTTATTAGCGCATCAATACTGAGATCACTTGAAATTCAAGTCATGAATATTGGGTCGGATTTGCATCAAAACATGAGATCATATGTCAGAACACTTTTCATTGCCATTCAAATGCAAATTCCAATCCTTCCTTAAGACAGTCTTCTAAAGAAGTTCTAAACCGTTGTCTTGAATTGTGTTCCCATTCGGGAAAAATTTTCATTTAGTGTTTATGTTAATTGATATTTAGTTTGATTAGAGAATACTCGACAAAAACAATTCCGATGAGTTGAGACAATTTTCCATCACTTGTTGTGTGAGATATCGTTGGATCAAAACATGCAAATGAGTTGTCGATGACATTTGATATCGACATTCAGTGCTGTAATACTTAAGAGGAAAACGCAATATTAATGCCAAAGAGATTTTGGAAATCCTTTTAAAGGCATTTGTTTCTATGGTTTGTCCCATTTATTAAATTAAAGCCATTTAATTAAATATTTAGTAAAACCTTTTTCTTGTGTTATAAGGAAAACGGTTTTCTGTAATTGAAATATTGAACCCGTTTTTGTAAACTTATTGCCAAAAGTGATCGCCATATGAATGGACTAAAAATAAAATGTTGTAAAAAAATCCATAATTTCTAATCAAATGACTCTTTGTTTGTGAAATTAATTAGTTGTTTGACTCCGAGATAAATAGTCTGACAAATACTGAGACAAATAGTTTTGAGTCGAAAAGTGTTGTAAAACAAAATACTATAAAACGCTTCGAAACGAGTAGTAAATGAAGTGATTTGAGAGTCGAGTCGAGTGTCGATTGATTCGAGAGCTGAACAACAGCTGAGAGTCAGAGAGTTTGGCATTGCTTTCAAGTGTCGATACTTTCGGTTGTTTTGTAAACAATTTGTTTGAAATCGGATTCAGTTTTGTCTCCAATTGTCGTTTGAATCCGATTTCGTTTGAATGGACTTCATATCAATGTCCGCAACAATAATGTGATATCAAAATGAGTGCCATTTCATCGCAAATGCCGTCAATTGAAGACAATCTCTTGAATACATTGACACTTCTGGACGACGACCTGACCACCGATCGGCTGTCCTCGAGGTTCGAGTCCAGTGCGTCGCTCGACATTCACACCGATGAAGACAATGAAGACTATAACCAGAACAACGAAATCAATGACCACAAAGCGGTCAAATCTCAATCACGAGAATCTCATCTGAGATCAAAATCTGTCCACATTTGGAGCGATGACACCATCGGTAGTCCCACTCCTATGAGATCCCAATATAGGGTTACATTTGAGATAATCTCAGCCAAAACAGTACAAAAGTCTACAATCGGTTCCAATCGCAAGAAGTATGTGAGTTATGCTATTTTGGTGAAGAGAGTTCCCGGTCTGGAGACCAGACCCGCCGTCATCGATAGGCGTTACTCCGATTTCCTTCGTTTGTATCAATCACTTCGCAAACGATTCCCACGACTTCTGACTGACTTTCCGTTTCCTAAGAAGACATTAGTCGGAAATTTCACGGCCGAAGTGATAACCGAGCGCTCGGTGTCTTTCCAACACCTTCTGACTTATTGTCTTAGTATCCGAGAGCTTAGAACAACTCAAGAATTCTGCGAATTCCTATTTTATCCCGAACTGAAAGAGGCTCAGAAGAAACTCAAGGCTCTCGAGTTTGAAGAAGTGTCCAATGTCTTGGAGAACGTATACTTCATTGAGGAGAAGCTCTTCCTTCACAGCGAAGAGCCGACCGACCAATTGCTGCAAACCCTATGCGTTCTGATCGGTTGCCTCAACGCCGTCGACAACACTTCCGAAGCTCAGAAATTTGCCGAAAAAGCGTTGGAATTGATCTCAAATTACCGCCAATACGACGACAACAAAATGGTTGTGCCATTGATTATACTATCGCTTAGACTTCGATGGATCAGAGGCTCAGACAAGGCTCGGCTCGAGCAGAGACTTCTCGAGTTCAAGCAAAAGGGCGTTAACATTGAACGCCAGCCAACACTTCTTGAGCTGATCCTCAAAAAGGATTTCTCTATTTTCGTCAATTGACAGCTGAATCGATAGTTAACTGATAATTAATTTATAATCGAAAAGTTTTAAAATTAGAAAATTGTCTCAAAAATGTTGGAATCTCTGAATCGGATCTGAAAAGTTTGAGTTTGAGCTGAAATTTATGTGATTTGTGTCAAACAAACAATTTTAGAATTGAGTTTATTTACACCAAAAGTAATAATTTTCTATAAAAACAGAATATTTCGCTAATTGACTGACTCTTCCTCTTATAAGTCGAAGTATTTGTTCGTTTGGACCGAAATCATTATCAAATAATTTGAAGTTTTTTTCACATAATATCAAAGTTTATTTACCCTTAAAATCATTATATTTTCGATTATTATACTATTTTTCTTATTATTATTAACTTATAAATCATGATTTGAGTAAAATTCAGGGATCGCTCTGATGAACACCAATAATACTATACAATAATTGTATATTAATTTAAGTTTTTCTCACTTCTCAACACTTTTATTGTAAATAGACTTCTCTTAATGTCAGGTCTTCTGAAGACTAATTGAGTTATGTTTAGTGAATACTAATTCAATACGTTTTTGCATTAGTTTTTTTTGCTGAGAACTTAATTATTCCGCAATTTGAGAGTCATTATTGTATTTCCACTTTTAATGTTTAGAACAAAGAATTATTTTAAATAATTATTAGATAAACGTTTAGTTATATTATATGAGATTCAAAGTGAATCCGAAATCACTTTTTGATTGAAACAAAAAAATGTTATCGAATTTGCGAAATAATATTTGCATTTAATTAAATTATATGAATAATTATTATTTAAATGATTATAAAATTTGAATAATTAGTTATAAAAATGATATGAAATGAGTTAATCAATTGATTTAATCGATGAATAAATAAGTTTTAGTTAACATTTGTTTGAAGCGTTAATTCATAGTAACCGCGAGTATTATCCCTGAGATCACACCAACGGTTACGACGCCTAATATCACCCAAAGAACAATCAGATGTCCTCTACAGCAAAAGTCCTCTGAGTTTCGGCCATAGTTTTGGCTCATTTTGATGGTCTGATGCGAAGGGACGGGCGATACGGGCGATGACATCTTGAAATGGTTGCGGAACTGCACCGGCTCTGAATAGGCCGGGAATACCATCGAACGGGTGGACGGCTTTGACTGAACCAAATGCAATGGAATACTATTGGGGGCCGGAAGTGCTGGCAGTGATGGCTGTGTTTGAGAGTAGAAGATAGGCATTAGACCGCACGACTGTTTGTGCTCTGGAATGGGTGCCAAAAACGGCATTCCATTGCCTGAGATCGGGAGTCGGGTCTCACGAATGTCAGTAAATGATCCGAAACGACGAAAATTGAGTGTTTGTGCGCCGATCGGTGAGTAATATGGATGTGGAGGACAGGTCTGCATAATGAGTCCATTAGAGTGTCCATTACCGCCGTGAACGGGACATCCGTCCCCTAATGTCGATATGGCTAATGTCGGCACACTCTTCGTTGACCTTAAGGTCCCGCTTCTGAAAGCATGTATCGGATGAATGGCATAATCACCCGATAATCGGTAATCACCCGAAACGAGGACGTGATTACCGAACTTATTATTCAATTGATGTCTTCGATCGACAGTTAAGGCACTACTAGTTGTCACTCGACTATTGAAAGAATAATTGAGTTCAAGACTCCGAACCAAAGTTTTGTTTGACATTGAAATACCTGTTCGGTCGTCGCATGTGATGCCTAACCATAGGAACCTCTTCCCTGTCATCGGAAGAAGTGGTGGTCGCAGACGGTGAGGAAGGTCTTTGAGATAATCGCTTTCCCGAAGCGCTCCGATATTTGGTCGCATAGTTTGGAGTAAGTGTTTGAGGGCTTTGAACTAATGATACGGGTTTAGAGAGATTGACACTTCTGTTGTGCCACGCGATTGGTGTCCGACAGTCCGACGCCGACTGCGAGGAATTGGTCTTCTGCTCAATCATTGCCATATAGTGACTGTTCATTTGACTTCTGGAGTAGTTGTGGTTATTCATAGCGGACTTCATTGTTGAGACACAAATGCCTTTCAGTTCAGACTATTTTCACTGATATCTCGACATTAATTAAGAGTCAATTCATTGCTATTAAAGCACTTCTGAAAAGATTTAATTGACTTAAAGCAGAGAACATAAGAACATAAGACACAAAAGTTGTCTCAAAAGTGATATACGATTGCGAGCAGTGATCACACAATTGTCACAACTGTTTGACTCTCTCTCACACTCTTTACGGCAAAGAATAAATCACTGGTTGTGAACACTGAAAAAATCATTAGATGGTGAACACAGGTATGGCTAAAGGTATGGGCACAGGTATGGGCACAGGTATGTGAGCCACTGTTGTGTGACATAACAGGTAGTTCTTAACGTTTGGGTCGTGTTTGGCTCAGAACAGGCCATCCCTCGAGTGAGAGGAGCGGTGAAACAAAATTATTAAATTGCAGTCTTAGGCAGACATTAGGCTCTGGTTTGCCGTTCAGTCTCCACACCAGTCAATGACCTGACACTTAAGACAAACCTTTTTGTTGAGCGCTTCCAACGCTTCCAATTGAAGGCCAGAGGGTCTGACACTTACCTGCAATGCATAAACTTTTGCCATTAGTTGTGCCAAACCATAGCCGAGTGTTGAGCACAGGCTTTGAGACATTCATCCGATTGTGACGAGTCGTCAATTGTCATCATATCTGCCATCAATACCATCGACGGTCCGATAGATATATCAACTTTTGAATAGCGTTTTGACTTTAAGTTTTGAGTATTCAATCATTTGATGAGTTTTTCCCAAAAAAGTTATATTTTTTCGGGTTTTTCTCATATTTTCTCATAAAATATTTGATTCAATGATACTTTCATTTAGTTCTTATGGGAAAAAGCGGTGAATTTTTTACCCAAAACTTAACTATTAATCAAAATTCAGATTATTATCCAATAAAATGAGTTTTAAATGTCTAAAGAAATAACCAGTTTTTGTGAAACGTCTTCACATTCTTGTTATGTCTAATCGTTGTCTCTTCAGTTGTCGGCAATTAGAGACAATCAGATTCTTGTTATTCATTATCTGTTGTGGATCTAAACCATTATGTTTTGCATGTATTTATTCAATCATCCAATTAAGCAAATAATAGCACCATTTCCTCGAAGTTTGATAACCAGGCGATCGATTCGCGATTCGACGACAAACTTGTGATTTGGAAAACAAACAAAACTTTATTCCCTGTACTAAAACATGTTCTTTCGTTTTGATAACAAATATCATTCAATACATATAAACAACTTATTATAGGAATTATTCCCGTTGTGGGACAACCCCTTTGGTTACTCCTATTTTGCAAAGTGTAGGAAAGGATATGTATTTTCTTGTTATTACAAATGAACGGATGAACTGTCGAAATAGTATTTCACTAATTATCGACACAATTGCCAAACATATCGTCAACGAGTCATTAGAGAAGGTCCCGAAGAACCTAAACCAGAGTCTAACTGAATATTTGTCGGTTCAGTGGTTCCCGAATGTAATCAGAAGTCAAGTCTAGCGTCCAATCGATTCTTTACTTTTCTCTCAAAGTCTTTGCTTTCGGTTTCATTCGGCAAAGTATTTGAACTTTTGTTCAATTGTTTCAATATTTCATTGTTTCCATACAAACGAAACCCTTTTTCAAACGAATTTCTTAAAGAAAATGGTTTTAAATCTGATATAACCTTCGCTTCAATGGCTTATTGATGACTGACTACTGGTTTTTAGATGTTTTCCTCGATTACATTTGTATCTCAACAATGAAATGTCGAACAAATCATTTAAAACCCTTTTCAAAGTCCTCTAAATTGCCTTAACTTTGCTCTAAAAGACTTTTGAGTCAAACAAAGTATAATTAAATGATATGAAAGAGACCTTCGAGACCATTGAGACCCAGATCATTGACTCGAGAGGCACAATGTGACCAATGTTTGATTGTTTAGATAACAACGAATCGAATCGCCCTCACAATCATGTCCTGACTCTCACCTGCGATCACATAATTGATTCCAATTGATTCCTCTTATTGTCTCATCGATTGTCTATTTTTATAGATTCTCAACAAATTATCTCTAATGTAGTTCAAAAAGTTTTGGTTCTAAATATAGATCTGTTGTAAATGAAATCAATTTGTAGAAAATCCAAATATAAAAACCGATTTAAAGATCTTAAATATATTTAAATATAATATTAAAAAGATTTCAAAATTTTTCGGTCAATTGATAAATGCTTTTATCGAATAGTGAATTGAGTTTAGAGTCAATGGTTTGACGACTACTATAGTCTCAAACTTTGTTTCAATGGATTTCCGTTCAAAATATTATATTTGAATAAAAGTTATGATTTTGTTATTAATTTTGATTTAATTTAATGAAAATGCGATAAAACTATGAATGAATGTCACAATAGATATCCGGACAGAAGTCAGTCCTACTTCTGGTCAAAAGTCCTTCAATTGATTCACTTCTTCGGAGATTTGGTTCACTTCTGACCAAAAATAACGTTTGTTTTGATTGAAAGCAAAATATCTTTTGTCGGACTTCGACTTCTTTGGCGCAAATCAGCGGACAATCGATATGAAGATAGCGGTCATCGGTTGTTCTCACGGAGAACTGGATGTCATATATGAGGACATCAGTCGGATTGAGGCCGAGAATGGCTATACCGTAGATCTGGTCATCATTTGCGGCGATTTTCAGGCCGTCCGTAACGAACACGACATGGAATGTATGGCAGTCCCGGTTCGGTACCGACAACTCAGGACATTCTACAAATACTATCGGTCGGAGTCAATGGCACCGAAGCTGACTCTCTTCGTCGGCGGCAATCACGAGGCCTCCAACTACTTGCAGACCCTGTCCTTCGGCGGATGGGTCGCCAAAAACATCTATTACTTGGGATACGCTTCGGTCGTCCGCTTCAAAGGGATCAGAATCGGAGGCATTTCTGGTATTCATCATAGGTTTGACTCAAACTGTGGTCACTTCGAGAGATTGCCTTTCGATGAGTCGACCAAAAGAAGTATTTATCACATGAGACAAACCGATGTCTACAAACTCTTACAATTGAAATCTGGTTCCGAAGAGAGTCCGACTCAAGCCTTAGATGTGATGATATCTCACGATTGGCCGATCAATATTCACAGCTGTGGTGATGTCCAGTCATTGATCAGAAGGAAAAGACATTTTCGCAATGAAATACAAAACAATTGTTTGGGAAACCCTTTACTCGAACCTCTGGTCCGCCATTTGAAGCCAAGACATTGGTTCTCAGCTCATCTTCACGTCAGGTTCGAGGCTTTGGTCAATCACACCGAAGATAATAAACTTCAGACTCGGTTCTTGTCTTTGGACAAAGTGTTGCCAAACAAACAATACCTCGAAATCATAGACATTGAACCGACAGATGACTCACAAAGTGATGGCTTTCAATACGACGCCGAATGGTTGGCCGTACTTAAGGCCACCGACAAGTTGTTGAGCATCGAAAGGAAGTGTTCCTCACCTGAACTCTGGTCACGACTTCATTGTGTCGATGAAAGTGATGTCAATAAAGTAAAAGAACTTTTTGACAATGATCTCAAGATTCCGGACAACTTTGAAATGATAGAACCGGTTCTAATGGATGGCGACTCAGATCCACAACGGGTTCGCAATTATACTAATCCTCAAACAACAGAATTCTGTGAAAAACTTGGTATAACTGATCCGATGGCCGCTATCATTGACTCAATGAAACCGGTGGCCAATCCGGACAAGATATCCATCAGTGATGACGAGGAGGACGAAGAAGAGGAACAAAACGGAGACCAAAAACCACAAAAACGTCTTAAAGAAGATGTCAATGTCGATGGCGGAGACCTATTCTTCATTGACAAAGGAGCGGATCAACCAAAAGGTGACACAATTATCGCTAATAAGGAAAAAGTGAGTGAAAATTCACTCATTTTGTCAAAAGTTTTGCTACATTTTTGCTAATTATGTTTGTTTTCAGGAAACGGAAACTGATTTTATAGATCTTACACTTGAGTCCAATACTAAGGAATCAAATCAAACCCAAACTCTTACCAAAAGACAACAGAAAAGGAAAGCAGAAAAAATGAAAAGATTGCAAGAACTGAGACAATTGGAGAAATTGGATGTCAGACCTAATACAGAGATTGAAATGAAAAGACTCAAGAAGTTGGAGACCAGAAGAGCCAAAGAAGCGCGAAATAAAGTAATCTTAGATAGACTTCAATGGCTCAAAGATAATGTTCCGATGTTAGAACCAGACTCTGAGGTAATCTTCATCTCTAGTGATGACTCACATCGAGTATAACCTCTAAATTGTTTTCAACGGGAAAAGGGTTTCACACAAACAAAAGTGGTTTCATTAAAGTGTATACAAATTGGGATATTTTTAATAATTATAGTAATTATAAAAACAATGCATTTGTAATATAAGAACAATTAATTGCCGTAAATGTAATTATAAATTCAAGTAAAATACCATTTTGTGAATAAGTGACCGCATATTTACCCCAGAAATGCAATTAATGTTTAAGATTCAAATTGTTGAGCTCGGGATACATAAGATTCGGTGCATATCCGGCTCTGAACAAAGTCCAGACCTGTACGCCTCTCGCGGACGACCCGCTAGAGCTCGGAGTGATCTGATAGCCGATGGCCGCCAGTTTGTTGAGGACACGGACCGGCGCGTCGTCTACTTTGATGACAATTGATTTGGCGTTTGGGTCGAACTTAACTTTCTTGCCATCGATTACTCCAATCCTTTCTTTTTCCCTTTGAATCAATTTTTCCATTTTCTCCTTAAGTTTGTCCGCTTTTTCCGGTTTGTCTTTCAATTCAGCGATTTTTGACTCAAACTTGGCTTTAATTCTATCGCTTTTGTCGGATCGCTATTCGGAGATAAGGTTTGATTAGAATTTAAGATCGAATCTTCATATTTAGTCTTATAATGTCGTCAATCAATTGGTTCTAAACAAAGGAAAAATCAAAAGACTTACAGAATTTGAATTTCTGGCCCTTTTGGAAGAAATAGTCAAATATTTGTTTTCAACCGAATCGGAGATCTGGTGATGAAGTTCAGAGTCTTCGGTCGATATAGAAGTCGGTCCGTAATGGATGTCTTCGGTCGAAACCAATACAAAAGACATTTTCGAATCGAAATATAATCACAATTAATGGAAATAATGAGCGCAAGTGTTGCCAAAAGTGACACTCCTTTTAATGAGAGAATGAATTCGTATTAAATACAAAGTCAATCAACTCTTGCAATGAATTAGTGAAATGTCAGACACTTGTAGTGCATATCCACTGATAAAGCAATTGATTGGATGAATGATTAAAAACAAGTTTAGGTTTAGAACTCGTTTTCGCATTTCATCACTCGTTGGAAAAAGTTTTGCATCGATTTGAAGATCACTTTTCAATGTTTGCTCTTTTGAAGGGTTTTTAAGTTATTTTAAATTAAATTGAAATTATCGTCAAATTAATTGATATAATTGAAGGTTAAGACAAGGATTTCATTTCAAATTATAAAATTGAGAAATAATAGTGAAATATATTTTTGAAGTTTGCGTAAAGTTTTGATTGACATCGAAAACAACATTTCATTTCAATTATATCCGAAAAAAGTTTATATTTTGTTCA
>JAQGAJ010000260.1:0-17664 GCA_034689365.1 Liebstadia similis | reverse complement strand
ATCATCAAAAAAAGTTTAGCCAAAAAATTCCACTTTTAATCTCTTATCTCTCAACAAATCAATTAAGAATTATCTCTTAATTAAATTGTATTTATAAGCAATTATTGTTAAATAACAGGTGTTGTTAAACAAGAACTTCGATAGTTTAATAATTAGATAACTTTTCTGGTAATTTCTTTGTGGTCTAAACGCAGAGACGTTCAGCTAATTTGGTTCTGGATTTGACTCGTTTTCAACGCGGAAGGGGTTCAGACAAGAATCCGGAGAAATCCAGAATTTAATCGTGATATCTGAAAGTTATCAAGATATCTGATCGAGATATTTAAATTCTATCCATCGAGACTTTGTTGGAAGCGATCGGCTAATCAGTACGAATTGCATAACTAACTGATATATCGATACAATAGTTCATAAACTGATTGGCAAAGAGCCTATTGTCAACTCTTCCACAATGGGTGATAATAATACCTATATGTGGCCAAACTTTTGAAAGGCAATTATTTCATCGGTGTAGTAATGAGTTAGTGGGGTCAATTTATTAAAAATTAATATCTGAGTCCTATTAATCATTATGGCTAAACATAATATTTCACCCAAGACATCAACAAAGCTTTTAAACTTTTGAAGTCTTCAAATTTTTTAGACCATTTCTTAGACCACTTTGGCCATGTAAATACCCATTAGGGAATAATATGTTGTCATATAAAATAATTGCATAAAAAGGACAAAGAGATGGACTAACCATTGGGCAGATCCTTCTTCTTAGGGAAGGCGAACATCTGCCTGAAGGAAGCGAACCCGTCCTCGGCGTCCATCCGTCGGGCGAACTCTTGGCTGTCGATCGATGCCTTCAATTGGTGGGACTTCGCCCGCAATACAGTGATCGGCAATTGTTTAGTCATTGTTGGAGTGAATCTCTTGTTTCCTTACTCTCTGAGAGACAAAAAAGTAAATAAGACTTAAATATTGATTGAAAGCGAATTATAAACTGAGAAGACTTTGCGATAACTAAAGCCGAGAGCACTCAAAAGTTCGAAACACAAGAGTTCGAAAAGAAAAAGTTTGAATCACTATATTTGGAAAAGTTTATTGCGACCAAAGAAACATGGTTATCGGCATCAGGTTTCACCATGATCATTAGTAAATTATAAATATCACCTTGATACTAACAGATATAAGCAAATTAAAGATGTTATCTTAGCTCAGATCTACTTTCTATCAGTTGTGTTTCGACTGATGTTTGCTTCGAACTGCTGAACGTATCCCAAAATAAAACATTTGGCTGATTGGAAACGACGATAGCGCTAATTGCTAGGAGTTTCGACGAGTCCTTCTGACGAATCAGCTCACTTGATCACTTGATCAAGGTTCTGACGTGACGCAAAATTGACGTGAGGGTGGGCTCCGATCTGTTGGGCCCCAGCCTTCAAACAGTAGACCCATTAGTGGGCCCACAAATTAGCCCAAAAAAGTTGCTAATTTAGCTTCAGATCACGTCACTACCTTAATTTACCTTGATGGAATGTCTGCAATGCAATGCTCGGATTGGCCCACAATTCAATATTTGGCTTCTATTCTGTTCTAAACACATGTCTGTCTCCAAGTGATTCGTTACTAAGGGCTCCCGAATATGTGAGGACCGGTCAGCGCAGCACCTGAGCGATGATAAGACCGCCTTATCATCAGCTGAAGGATAGCTCACTATTAGAACAGTTGTGAGCCATTGCCGGAACTCTCAATATTGAGACTATTTTTGACTCCAGTCTCGACAAATCAAATGTCTATTCACACAACAAAGAACTCATCATTTGATATGACATTCAATCCAAAACTCGATAGACATAAGGAAAAGGACAGGTCTGACATCAAAAGACCTGAAACCTAAGCACATTGTTGAATTGGGCTTAAAATAATGAGTGCAAGGTCTGTGGGAGGGGTTGGGGTGGATGAGGTAGAGTTACTTCAGACCGATTGTACGTTTATCTGAGAGAAAGCCTGCGATACTCTTATTCACCATTAAATCTGATTAAAAGTGATTAAATCAAAGCAAAGCTGACTTATGTAATGATAAATTAGAGAACACATTGAAAGTGTGGCAAAATTCCAAATACCTATCAATTTTTGATGACCACGAGATAAATACAGTTGTAATTCAATTGAATTTATTTTCCAATAATTTATTTAACATTTAATAGAATTCTAAACAAACCTAACATCAAATGAATAGATTGTAACGATTGACCCAAACATTGACTGTAAAGAGAAAACGTGTGTTAAGTTTTGGGTTAAGAAATATAGGAAAAGGTTTGTGTGAATCCGCAAAATCCGAATATGTATTGAGAAATGATTTGACGAATGAATTGAATCAAACATAAAACCATTAAATCATATTCAGAGTGAATTTGATTCACTGTTTATATTCGACGGTAGAAAATCACTGGTCTTGTGGTCTATTCAAGCCGTGAGGAACGGTAGCCGTCGGTCGGATCGACACTAGAATCAGATGAGTTAAGTATTGGACAAACCTGTTGTTCAGCTAATACTAGAGTTGTTTGTTGTTCTGCAGTTCCTTTATTTGTTTTCGTTTCTCCAAAATGTTTTTGATGAAGAACTCTCCGGCTTTATAGGACGACCTGACCAGAGGACCGCTAGCGGTGTACATAAACCCTAATTGATTGCCATATTCTTCCCATTGTTTGAACTTTTCCGGAGTCACATATTCGACAACTTTGAGGTGTCTTTTGGTCGGTTGCATATACTGTCCTAATGTGAGACAATCGACATCCGCTGCTCTCAAGTCTTCCATCGTTCGCTTGATCTGGTCGTCAGTCTCTCCGAAGCCTAACATTATCGAAGTTTTGGTTATAACTGATTCGCTGATAACCTGTTTTGTAATATTTTTGGCGAACTTCAAGACCTCAATGGATTGTTTATAGTTAGCTCTCGGGTCGCGAACAAACCGCTGGAAGTCTTCCACTGCTTCGATGTTATGCGCGTAAACGTCGAGACCAGAAGTGGCCACTAATTCGATGGCCTTTTGGTCTCCCCTGAAGTCTGGGGTCAAACACTCGACACAAATCGATTTATTGATTCGTTTGAGTTGTTTCACAGTTTCAGCGAAGTGTTGAGAACCACCGTCTTTGAGGTCATCTCTATCTACCGAAGTGAGGACCACATAATCTAATCCCCAATCAGTTATAGCTTTGGCAGTATTTTCCGGTTCATTTGGGTCCGGGAGGGGAGGGTTTCGGGAAGTCTTCACTGAACAGAACCGACAGCCACGAGTGCAGGTATCGCCCAAAAGCATTATGGTTGCCGTTGCGGTCGAGTGCTGTCCTCCTCCCCAACACTCGCCAATGTTGGGACACTTGGCCTCTTCGCAGACCTGATTCAAACAAAGAGATGATAAAAACATAAACAAAACTCAAATCAATACAAACAGTATTCAAATTAAGAGATCGTAGCGACTCTTTCAAGCGGTGATAGTTCTGACCGATCGGTATCTCCCTCTTGAGCCACGGCGGTAGACGAAGACTGAAAACAAATGATTAGATGTGATGATAGTTGTGATGATGACCTACCGCTCGGCATCGCCCGACTTCCTCTTCAATTTCCCGCTATAGTCTGACCCTTTGTCGTCTCTCTTAACCACTCCCGCGATAAAGTCCGACAGTTGCGGACCTGTCTTCAGCTGATCCCTGAACTTATAGACAGAGTCATCGCCACCATTACTGATATATCTCTTCAGATTCGGTGATATTTGTCTTTTTAGTAAATACTTTGGATTTGTTTTTAACATATTTTCAGCACTTCTTTGAAAATAAACAAAAAGTGATAACAAATGGAAATCACTTTTCAAAAAGGCTGTAAATGAATATCGAATAACCTTTAGTTATACGCCCTTTAGATATGCAAACATTGATTGCATCATATTTGAGGGGCCGTACCGTTAGTGCGAAGTGTGAGCCCCAGCCAACCAGACCCGGGTCTGAAGGGACGGGTGGGTCGAGTCAGTCACTAATCGGGTGTTAAGGGCTGTGCCAATAGTTTGTGATTGAACTGGCGATGAGTTGGCAGAGTTTAGACCTTTGTTTTGGTCACTTTCATTGTGTATGTGTTGCTAACCATACCTGAGCTCATAGTAAACAAACCATTCGGGTCTTAACTACCTGTCCATTGTTGGTCAGAGCGCGCAACCACTCAGTGAAGTCCAGTCTATCGAATCGATTGTCAGAAGTGTCGCTCATTTGGCTGTCATTCTGAAGGAAGAGTGTTGTGTCTGATCTGTTCAGATCTGTAGTTTGGATTCATCGGTGGTGTGGATAGCCTTCCAACTACTTGTTCATCGATCCCTCCAATCCTCCACTACTGTCCTCTTCTAGAGCTGTGCGTCACTCAGTCTGTCGACTGGTTGTGCACTGAGAGCGACACAAGCGATAAGTGAATCATAAGATGGACGAAGTGAGCGATAATTTTGAACTAACCTCGGATCAGACGGAGAAAGTGCTGCAGTTTCAGGTCTGACACCTGTCCTCAAGTCTGTTACCACTTAGAGATAATTAGATACCATTTAAGACCACTCTCAGTCACCTTAAGACCTGACCAGTCTCTGGACTCAACTTTAGTTTAGATATAATTAGATTTGTTTAGAATCTGATCCAAAACTGGTTCTAATTGTTGACAACTGATCCCTTGTCAGGACCTGACCGGTATTGAAGACTTGGACCGATGCAAACAAATCCTTCAGCAAAACAATTGGGACTTTGAGGTAGAGTTGTGGACATCGATCGGGAAATCCATTTATTGATTGGTCTCTGTTTTATGGTTCAGATCGCCGTTCGTTTGACATTAGACGGAAGTATTGGTAACCATCAGTCGGAACCATCGGAAGGCAATAACTCGCCGAACCTGAGGCACAGATCAGTGGCCGGAACCTCAACGCAGAACTCTTTGGGAGACTCGGCGGCCAATCAGACCAATAATAACGTTGAGTACCGAAGAGCTGAAACCCGACTAAGCGTCTGGTCATTCACCACAAGACTCATATCATTTCCGTTCGCCTTTCTTTACGACACATTAGTATCGATACTTCGGTTCGCCTTATCTCTCATCAGAACAGATCCCACAAGAAGTGAGTATTTATTTGCAAGTCATTCAACACTTTATTGTCATTTGATTGGCTCTCAACTCATGTTCTATTGGTATCGGATTTAATGATCACTTCCTCGACATATCGTCTTTGTTTACCACTTTTTGATCATTTTTGTGATCATTTGGTTGAGAACTAAGTTTGTGTCCAATTTGATGATTAGGTGATTCCAAAGTTTTCATAGGTTTCCAAGACTTTGAATAACGTTTCGGACATTTGAATACATTTTTGCTTCAATTTAATCAAGATATCAATGGTTTTGATCATCTGATCAGTTGATACTTCGCTCGATTCGATCAAAGAGTTGTTTTACTCCAAAACCAATATTTAGTTTAAACTCAGCCAACATTTGTTTAAAGACTGAATCGGAACTCGTTTTAAAGATTACGTCAAACACTTTTGACTGATGTTTGACTAATGGCTTAAAAAAATTACTCAAAAATTATTATCGATTTAGTGAACGCTTTTATTTGAAATATTTCCACACTTTCTATCAAACCTTTGCCTCAAACACACTATTTGTGGTCAATTAGTTCCGGAGTTTCTGACTCTTGATTGCGGTTAATATCGGCCTTGAATTAAATTGTATTGATATTATTAATTAGTTATCTCGATAATTATGGATACCTTACTCCATGTCTTTCGGTAAGTGTTATGAATTCTAAAAATAGATTTTATTAAAGTTAGGCTTCAAATGGTTTTGACCTAAAAATATCGATTTTGATTCTCATCTCTATTGCAGCCTTTCTTCCCTCGAGTCACTAAAACCTGGTTAAACTGAAAATTTCCATTTGTCTCAAGGTCTCTAAGGATCTTCAATTAGGTCTTCCTTTCAATATTAATCTTTTATCTTGCTAACTTTTCATTTGATAAATTGCCTAACATTTAGTTTGCCCTGTTTGTTCATGTTTGCAGTTATAGATTAATTAAGATTAGAATTAAACAATATTTATAATGTAAATCACGGGCCAAATGGTCAGACAAGACATGGTTCCACTGATAACTCGCTAATGAGTTTTAAGTTCACTCGAGCGCTAACAAGACGTCAGAAAATTTTGCTCAACAAAAGTCTTGTATCGCAGAGATGGCCAGAAAATCATTTGTTGTGCTTATCTAAATATTATCATTTAACATGGTTATTGTGTTACCTTCGATGGCAATGTTTTCTTTTGCTAACTGTTCTCATTACAAGTCTCAGATTGAATTACCACGTGCTTAGAGTTGAGACACGTCTGGAAGCGAGTAATGACTAACCCTGTGATGACTAACACTGATCTTCAATCTGGCCATTGAGTGAGTGAAGACCCGATTTGTCATTAGTTGTCAAAAGTGAGACCATTAGGAAGGGATCCGTACTTCGAGTCAAAGTACTGATAATATATTGAATTGCGTAAGGCTTTAGTTGACTCGAGTGACAGACAATGCCATCGATTGCATCAAAACATTCAAACCTTATCTCAAAAACGTGTCTCATTTGAGCTCAACTTAACTCTTGACTATTGAATGACTTTTAATAGTTTGCACTTAAATCCGGTTATTATTAATAATCAAATTCAAAGTGTAATCAACTCTGTATTGAAATATTTGTTGCGATTGACTAAAAGCTGACTAAAAGTCGTGTTTAAGTGAATCGTTTCGTTGTTTTAGTTGTAGTTAAGAGTCGTTTTCGATCAGTCGATAGTCATTTGATTTGCGATTAAGTCAATTGAAATGAGTGATAGCGAGAGCGAAGACTTCTTGGGCTTAACTGAACCAGACTTCAGACCCAAACATAGTCTAAACGGTGAGGAAGACAGCGATTCCAGTGATGACCAACCATTATCTCGAGGGCTATCAGTGGCCCGTAATTCGTGTGCCAGTACTTTGAATAATCATACATCAGATCCAGTTTCTAGCGATTCTGAAGATAATTCTAAAGACGAAGATCCATGTGATCGACACATTGACTCTTCAGATGATGAAAATGATTCCGATTGTGATTATATGGACGAACATTTTCGTCATTCTTTTGGTTCTTCAGATTCTTACTCCTCTGACGACATGTCCGACTATGACATGCATTTACCGACGAGAAACTACTTTTACATAAGACATATTGATTTTGCAGACACCGTCGACTCGGCTGAAGAGCGGAACCGATTCCTACAGAAATTTGAATCGCTTTACGGTTCGACTCATCCGGTCTTCTTTCGCGGGACTTATAACCAGGCGTTAGATGAGGCCAAACGTGACCTCAAATTCCTTTTGGTTTATCTGCATAGTGAACAACACGAAGACACCGAACAGTTTTGTCGATCAGTGATCACAAGTCAGCAATTCGTCGATTTTCTCACCGATAATAACCTACTCTTTTGGAGCGCTTCCGTCACTTCCAGCGAAGGTTATCGAGTGTCTCAACACTTGAGGGAAAACAGTTATCCCTATTTGGCTCTGATTGTCGTCAAACAGAACCGAATGGTAGTCGTCCGCAAGTTTGAGGGACTGACACCTGTGGAGACACTTCTCACCGAATTGAGACTCAGCATCGAAGACAACGAATCGGGTCTGACTGCGGCCCGACTCGAACGCCGCGAAAGGGAAATGAACTCAATGTTACGCAAAGAACAGGACGAGGCTTTTGCACAGTCTCTCAAAGCTGACCAGGAAAAGGAACGGAAGAAGAAGGAAGAACAACATAAGAAAGACGCCGAAGAGAAGGCAAAGATGGAGCAGGAAATGGAAGAAAGTCGACGCAAAGACCGGTTACTCAAATTGCGCGACGTTCTGGTCTCTGAGATCCCGACCGAACCCGAACCCAATGACCCGAATTCAGTTAAACTTGTGATTAAACTACCGAACGGCAAACGACTTGAGCGCCGGTTCCTCAGGAGTCAGACGATCCGCTATTTGTATTACTTCGTCTTCTGCAACAAAGAAGCGCCGCTAAACTTCCAGATCCGAACCAATTTCCCGCCCCGCGATCTACCGGCACGACCGCCACAACTCGAACAGTTCTCCTTCAGAGACGACAACACCGTTGAGAGGATCGTTACCGAAGAGGCGCCCACTTTCGAGGAGTGCGATCTCGGACTCGGAGCTATGCTTTTTGTACACGATTTAGAGGCTTAGCGTTAGAATTGATCTTTAATTATACGTTGAATTCCAATACGATTTTTACAATTCATTCAAATTTTATTTAAAATATTCAAATAGTTATTAAAATGACTGAAATCGGAAAATAAAAATTATTTGCAATTCTGAGCAGTAATTCATTGATTGCACAAAAATGATTGATAAATGATAATTGAAATGAATTTTTATTAAAATGGTTTTTCATAATAAAAGTAAACATTTGATTAAAACCAGAAATTAAAAGAAATGATTTAAATTCAAACCAATGTCCGAATCATTTATTCGTTTTCGAATCGCTTCGACATCGAGTGGTCGTCTTCTCGTTCGCGCTTCACATTAGGAGTGTTGACATCGGGCGATCCAAAGCCACGACCCCTTCCAATACCTCTGCCGACACCGAATCGGTTAGAAGGAGTGCTTCCGCGACCTATTCCTCCGACGGACGGGTTTACAAACGGATTGATAGTCGGCTTTCGAACATAGTTGGGGTCAACTTTGTCTTCAGATTTGAAACTTGCGGTCTCGGACTTAATACTCATTTGAGATCCCGAAGCAATTGAACCCAGTTTTGCCTCTTGTCTGAAATGGTTATAGAAATGGATTATTTGTAGGAAAAGCACAAAACGATTGAATACTTTGCAATCCTTGACTTATGAGTGAGATCTTCGAGTTCGCCCTTTTTTGCCCTTTCGTTCAATTCTTTGTAATACTTCTGTCGTTCGGAACGAGTCATGCATTGGATCTCAATGTTTGACTTAATAGTGAACGGCCTTTCAATACCCTCTTCTTCTTTGACTCTCAACAAACCCGGAATCACATAAGTCTTGACCTGAGAAGGATCCACCTCTAGGTCCCAATCGTCTTTAGACGGCGCAACTTCTGACCGTTGAGCAACTGACCGACTTTCGACGGGTCGAGCGCGGGATTCCTCTGAAGAAAGAGATCAAATTAGAACAAAACTCAACTGAAATGAGCACAAAATCAATACCCATTTCGCGGATCACTTGTCGGCTGTCTTTGCATAGAAGGATGTGGTGTTGGAGGTCATCCTTCGGCACTTTGTGCAGTGCATTGAACGGACAGTCGGCCAGAATCGGGTTCGACTCGTTCTGTAGGCGGATAAAGGGATTAGTGACCGATAGGGTAGTCAGTGGTCAATACCCGTTGACATTTAATGATGTGGGCCTGGAATCGACGCGCGGCCACTCTGTGGTTAGGATTGAACGGACAGGTCTTGAGCTCGTCCTTCATTAGGGTATAGGTGGCCATCACTGACAACACAATCAGATTAATCAATGACTCAATAATTGGTTATTTTGTTACCGAAATATAATAATATTACAAAAAGCGATTATTTTTGTAAAATATAAAAACAGTTATTTAAATGTAATTAAAACCAAATTTGAATAAAACGTTTCGATAATTAAAATCAATTTAAAATATATTTTAAGTCAACACTGAATCCAATCAAACGATTCAAAGTTTGAAACGAGTGGTCATTGAAAACACATTCAAAGCAATTGCTGTCATCTGTCGAGCGATCACTCGATTGCCAGCAATTGATTGCAAACGGCGTTCAAAAGCGGCGCTAATATTGAAATCAATTGAATTTTGATCGAAGTTTTATATAATTTTTGACAAATTTCTTATAATTTCTATCATGAGATTTGATTTCCATAAAGGAATAATCGTAAAAAATAATAACCAGAGATGTTTTGTTGTAATTGAAACCAAGTTTGACTTTCAATTAAGGATTTCTTGTCTTTTATTATGAAAAATAATAATAATTGAAATTAATTTGAAGAAAATATCGATAAGTTTTTATTGTGTTTAGTTTTGAATGTTTCGATGCAAATAAAAATGAGATATAACGGGGAAAATAAATTACTTTCTGGTTATTTCACCATAAATTTGAATAAAATAGATTCCAGTAATGCATGAATTTATTTAAAAAAGTTTAAAATAAAATATTTTTTTGACTAAACTTCCTTTGAATAACTGAATGATTAAAATTACGATCGGAAGTGCAATACTTTTGAACGTTCGGTCGGTGAGGCCTTCCGTTTTGAACGGGTGTTAATATAATAACTCGACCCATGATCACAATTTCCCATTAATTATATTATTTACATTACAGAGTGATCTCATTTTATGATAGATTTGTTATTAAACTGTTGATATTTTTTTGTTTGACATGGGCTCAAGTGATTCATTGCATGGTTGAATCAATTATCGGTTGAATGAGAACACCTTGTGTTCCACTCCGATCTCTAATCAAGGTCATGGTCTCTAAACCTTTATTTCATTATATTTTGTCAGCTTTTCAATTGAATTAAATTTCAATTTTAAACTAAATTAATTTCCGTTCGGCAGTGAATGCAATCAAATGATAGACAAATACAAACTTTTTATATCTTTTTATAACTTTTTAAAAGTCTTGTCATTAAAAGGGATTCACATTCTTAGCCATTGCTGTCATCTATCGATTGCTAGCAATTGATTACAAACGGCGTTCAAAAGCGGCGCTAATATTGAAATCATTTGAATTTTACTCGAAGTTTGAAAATATTCCAATAATTTCTATCACGATATTTGATTGAATAACTAAATAACTTATAATGAGAGATGGATTTTCATTTGGTTGGATTTGAGTGGAGTTTGTCATTCAATTGATGATCATTTTGTCATTTGGTTTCATTATAAACAACTCAATTAATATAAGCTTACAATTAGTATTTATTTTTGATCAATTAACGTGCTTAACATTATTTAACCAAGGAGAATTTGAGAACCTAAGATCTGGATCCGATATCTAACTGCAATAATTAAAGATTCGATAGGAAGGAAAAAAGTCTAAATAATATCTTTTGGTTCAAATTAATCTTGGATATCACAGAACTCATTCATATTCTGAATATAATCCTCAAGTAATTAATGTTTTAATAAAGTTTTTAAAAAATGATAGACAATGAGATATTTGCGGGGTATTTGTGGGCTATTTTGTGGTGAATTAGTGAAAACCTGAATTCGGGTAAATCGGATAAATTCTTGTGAGGTATGAAATTACAAGAATATATAAATAGAAGTGTCTTAGTATTAAGATTGTTAGTAATCATGGGTGAGATTACTAATGAGGAAACATTTAGTTCTTCATAAACTTGCTCTGACTGTCGACTCTCGACTTCCTCATTATCCAAATCGAATTCGGATTGGGCTCACGGGCTGAGGCATACGTGGGCTGACGTAGAGTAAGCCCAACCATAGGTCAAACCTCGAGCACAGGTATCACTCCAATCATGAGCTCCACATTTGCCTTAAAGGATCACTTAAACTGAAATTTCTTCTGTAAATATGGATCAACTCATATACAGAAAACGTTTTTTTCGATTTAGTCAGTCTTCCAGAGAGTCAGTCAGTCATAGCTTTCTCTCTCGTTCTCTCTTCCACTCTCTCTTTCTTAGTCTCTCTGACACTCTGAACGAACGACTATCGGCTCCGACGACTGAGAAATGGGTCATTTGGTTGACTGAAATCAAAAATAAATTATTTGATAATTATTTGAAACACTGTTTACATGCGATCGAGAATTGCATTCTATATCTGAATGCAGTGTCGGATAAGTTATCCGTCAAAGAGAGGAATAGTTTGTTCATTGATTACCGCACACAAAGAGTTGGAGTCAAAGAAGTGATCCAAAAGTGATCTAATCATTAAGTGATTATATGATATGTGAAAAAGTGATCCCAAAAAGTGATTTTTCTCTTTCTCTCAAATGCCAAAAGTAGTCAACCGTTGATAATAAAAATGTTTATATTTAATTACATATCAATCATAAAGTTTGTTGTCTTATGTCTGCTATTCTGTGCCACAGTCTTCGTCCGTCAGACCCGATGCCAGTTCAGTATTGTCTACAGTTCAGGCAAAGGGCCGGGAGAGGGTCCGCGCCGTTTCCCGTTCCTCAGGGCTCTGTTCACACAAATGATTAACGACAGAAGTGCTCGTGAGTTGTCTAAACACGAACAGTACCAGACAAGTGACTCTATCAAGACTAAGACCACATCCAACTCAATGGAGAATATCATGCATGACATCAACTCTCAGAACCCTTCATCCCTCTCGACGAGGACTCGGGGTTTCTTTCTCATCAACATCTTGTCCCGAATGCTCAAATCGGTCAACTTTACTGAAGTGAGTGCCCGCACGCGTCCGACAATCTCTCGGTAGAGCAGATCTCTATATAGCAGTACATCAAAAGCAATCAAAAGCAAACCAAACGAGTTTATCGCAGTTAACTATATTTAATCATTTATTCAGTTATTTAACACTTTTTTCCGACTGCCAGAGGAGAGGAGTATATCATTCGGTTATACCGTTATTCAGACCCCCAGTTCTTTATCAACAAAGGGTGTGTTTCGATGCCTGTTCTACGATAGCAAGAGTTCCTTACCTAACCTCTTATCCATCATATCCTGATTTATTCCCGTTAGCAATCATATCAGTAAATACATTCTTCTGGCAAGTCTTCGGGGGATAGCATTCTGCGAATACTTGTTCCTAAATAAAACATAAAGTCAAGTATTTTAAGACTAGTTATAAATAACTGTTTAAACTAAAAGAATGTCTTCTCTTAATCGTCAAACAGTTTAGTCTTCAGATGAGGGATGGCATCTCTTCGCGGGCCTCGTGTCTGGCGTGCAATGCGGTCGCCGGTCTGTTCTTGAGTTCCATCTACTCGAAGGAGATGATGACCGTAGCGGTGAACACAGTGTGCACTTCCTTCCGACTCCAATCGCCGCGAGTCTGTTCGGGAATCGTCGAGTCATTTAAAGTAGGAAACGATTGATTACTTATTTTTCTTTGTTTTCATTCAAATACTGATTTGTTTCGCGTTTTTCTTCAATACTTTTTTACTCGAATAACGAGATTTTAAAAATAGCCCCAAAACTAACAATAATTTAGATTTTGCTGTTAAACACTAAATTGGGTTAACTTTCCAGCGATTCATTGGTTTTACTTTCGATCAAATCTTTGGATAAAATGTTAGTATTTTTAAGCCATCAATAGATTTGAATTCCGATCGAAATATTTAAATATAAAATACGAGTTCCGATGCCTTCGATCGTGAGGTCGATGGGCAGTAATAGCCGAACAAAGTCTTACCATTCAATCAGATATGACATACAATTATGAAAAGCATTTCACACCAAATATGACCTCAAATATAGGTCGAGATATTTGTCGATTCTTTTTACTTTCGACGAAGACATTGATATTTAAAAATATTTACATTTATTCAAAAGTATTTGTCGATTAAGACATTGAGAAAAGTTTGCAAACTTTGTTAGTTTAATGAGAAAATGTGTGCCAATTATTGATTTTTGATTTATTTACAAAACATTAACCACTATTAACACATAAATTGAAGTCATGTTAATATATTCGACGATAGACTCAAACATTTCATTTGTTTTTGGCATTCAATTAATTTAAAATTCAAATTTATATTAAGAATACAATAAGAAAAGTAATGAAAAGTAATGACAATTTAAAGCAAGGAAGTTGTGAATCGAGATCAGTCTCACGCAAGCAAAGAGTGATCGGTCGGTGATTAGCCGTTAGTTTTCCGGTCATCTGTCGAATCGATTTATTTGTGGAATAAGTAATATATTTAGTGAGCAATTAACTCAATTCCAATGCAGTTCACTATTTTAGGTCATTATTCCAATGCATTCAAACATTTCCGCGATTCAGATCTAAATTGTTATTCAGAAGCGGATCATTAGATCATTAGATCGCGGGCTTTGGCAGCACTTGTCCTGAGATGGAGATCGAGATCACAATTAAGTCTTTGAAGAATTCGAGGAAATAATAGTCGTTAAGAAATTAACAATTGAATTATATATCAAGTAATAACATGATCAAAATACAACACAATGAAATGAAACCATTGTGATACCAAATTGAGCTACATTGGACTAAATTGAGCCAATTCGAGCATGATCATTATTACAAAGCTAAATAGACGAACGAGTTTCACTATTAGGGTTGAAGATTTAAATGGAACAGTTCTTCTCAGCATTTCCTAACCGTTTTATATCTTTTAGTATCTATAAGATCAGACCATTTAAGATCTATAAAAGTGATGGACATATTATAGACATCTACTCAGTCCTGATTATACCCATGATTAATATCAAAGGTCATATCAAAGTTTTCAAAGTCAACTAATGTTATGTAATCTGGTTTTTCAATTAAGAAAATACATCAATACTTATCAATACTTATCATTACCTTCAAGAGAATACACCAAAGATGTAGTTAAACCGAAAATTGATGATAATTTTTGATCGAATAAAACAATTTTGAGTCGAATTAAACTGAATTCGTCGATTAGGATGATCTCGATTACATTCGTACTCATACAACACTGAGGAGGGGAGAGATGTGTGGAGTGATATTTGGTATGGACTGCGCCCGTAAGACAACCAAAAACCTCAATTGGACCATACCTTTACCCGAACGACCCAACGAAGCCGACCGAAGGGAGGACACGGAGGACGAGATCATCGAAGAGGATAGTTCTAAGTTGAAGGCATATACTAAAGTGGTTCAGGTGACCGACCTTCACGTCGATCCGTACTACACGGCCGGAGCAAATGCTGACTGTGGAGAACCGCTGTGCTGTCGGAACTCTGATGGTGTGGCCAACAGTCCCGAAAAGGCGGCCGGCATTTGGGGGGATTACCGCAATTGTGACACTCCTATTGCGACTCTAAGACACGCACTGAAGCACATCAGTGACACCCATAGCAATGTAAAACTGATCATTGAAGTCATGGATCAGATCGAAATTCTTCTAATCTTTCGTCTCTGAAGGCTCTTTATTGGATGTGGACCGGAGATATCGCTCCGCACGACATATGGAATGTGAGCCGACATGAAGTACTGTCTCAGGTCAAGTTAGTGACCAACTTAATGAAGAAGTACGCCCGAGTGCCAGTCTATCCCGTCATTGGCAATCACGAAGGAGTTCCGGTCAACAGGTAAGTGATCACTAAATACCGATAATAATCTTGAGTTCGATGTCTCAGTTCCTGAAGTTGTGTTCTTAGGTTTAGTCAGTGCTGTCAATAGGAAGCGATTCTTTGACTCTTTGAAAGCAATTTTATAACACTTTGCGTTTGTTTTCCTCATTAGTCTTATCTGTAAATTAAGAAATTTATGAGAAATTAATTTCAATTAATTGAAATATGAATGCTTGCAATGACACAAATCATATGTTCATTGGTTTAATTACTCAAATGATAGCTAAAGAATCTTAAATATGTTCAGACGTGGAAGTGATCGACAAATCAAATGACACTCAGAGCTAAGAACCGAATCTTCCGGTGGAAAGTTTTAGTGATCTAGGAATACAAGTCATTTGGAAGACTAGGATTTGAGGTCAATTAGATATGAGATAAGCCATCGAAGATTGCATGAGATTACCATTGAAATTAGATTTTAAATGATAATTAAACTTGCTCATTTGTTATGAAACATTAGTTTCCCGCCGCCCGATGTCAAGGGCGAGAATTCAATTTCCTGGCTCTACAACGCTGTGGCCAACGAATGGGATTATTGGTTACCGAAGGAGGCGCTTAAGACATTGCGATAGTATGACCAGAATTGAGTTCATCACTTGTTTAACTGATCCAATCTCTATCTTTTTAGCGGTGGTTATTATACAGTGAAACCTCGGAAGGGTTTCCGTATAGTCTGCATAAACACCAATTACTGCGCTCGTCTTAACCCGTGGAGTCTATACAATCCGATAGATCCGGCCAATCAACTCAAATGGTTGAGCGACGAACTGTTCAAAGCGGAGACCGACGGCGAAAAGGTTCATATCATTGGTCACATTCCGCCGGACAATCGGGAGTGCACTCAGCCCTGGCTCTATAACTTTCTTCGGATCATCGATCGATTTCAGGACACAGTTTTGGCTCAATATTACGGACACACACATAGAGACGAATTCCGATTACTCTATTCTCCTCACTCTCAAGACGTGCCCATAGGTCTGGCATACATCGGGCCGAGTATCACACCCTTCACTGAGAACAACCCGGCGTATCGGCTCTATTACATGGACTCCGAGGCCAATCTCATGGATCACGAGACCTTTTACTTCAATCTGACCGAAGCCAACCTATCGAAGAAGGGTCCGAAGTGGGTGACAGAGTATAAGGCTTTGAAGGCATTCAATCTGACCTCTCTATCTCCCGGCGGATGGCATCAACTCCTCCATCGACTCGAGACCGATGACAACCTCTTTCAGAACTACTACAAACTCTATTACCGGAAGAGTGAGGCCAAGAAAGGCGAACATTGCGACCAGAAGTGCAAAAAATTCATATTAAGTGATCTGACAGTTCTTCATCCGCTCAAGAATAAGCCCAAAGGCTTCTTCGGCAGAAGGAAACTGAGGGAAAACTAGATCTCAATCACAACTAATGACACGAAACTCCCGATTAATTGTTATTTTTGTCTGATTTTCATTAATTTATTTATTGTTAAATCCAATGCATTTCACAAACTATTGATTTGTTGACTGATTTAAGCATTGAATTAAAATGTTATTAATTTTGATCATTAATTGACTTAAGATTTCCATTCAGTGTCTCATTAAAGCATTTGTCGATCGGAATATTTTTAAAAAATTTTACTCAATTTTAGTTGAGATTTAGATAAGATCTAAATAAAGATTATATTTAAACTTTATTGAGACGATTGAAAAGTTGGTCAAATCGTAATATTTTATTAGTTGAACTCATTTTGTTTCGGTTTAATTTATACAATTGATTTGGTGTTCAATGTCTGCGATCAGATCTACAAATGTTCGTATGGATCTAGTAGTCGATAGTCATCGTAAGATCGCCGAAGAGCTTAAATGCGATATTTGTAATAGGATTTATGACAACCCATTGATGGCCGGGTGTGGACACAGTTTTTGCAAACCATGTCTTACGAACTTCGAGAATATGGAGAACATGGAGCACATGGACAAAGACAAGTGTATCAATTGTCACCTTTCATTTCTCCCAATATCTGTTGGCCAAGAAATTAGTGGCAACTACGAGGCCATTACCATTGCCGGCACGGCTTACCAGTTCCTCACAAATTTTCAGCTTAAAAAAGTGGTTTCTAAAGTATTGATTAAATGTAAATTTCATTTCAATGGTTGTGAAGAACTTCTGGAAATCGGGAAAATCTCAGATCATCAATGTGAATTTAGAGAATGCTCTGTCTGTGAGAATGAGATCACCGAATCAGAAGACCACATGTGTATTACAATTCTCAATCGTAGGGTTTTATCTTTGACAAACAAAGTCCTATTCGACTTTTGGGGGAGAGTTTGTGTA
>JAQGAJ010000259.1:0-17666 GCA_034689365.1 Liebstadia similis | reverse complement strand
TAATAATATCTCAGACCATAGACACCTAACCATTAGTTTTGTTCCCATATTTGCTTTTGTTTTTGTTATCTTTATCTTTGAATAGTTCTTAATCTCAGTCTATCGTGCGATTAATCAAATGCTAGTTTTGCGGTTCACTTGACTCTTAACCCGTTAGACATTGTCTCTCACATACCATATCGGGGTCGTTCCACCGGCCGGGCCCGACATTGCGGTTCAATATAAGCTGATTGTCACCGATAAAGTCGATTGTGGCCAATATGTCCTTCCAGTTGGCGTGAATGTCGTGATATGTGCGCCAAAGGTTGCAATTGTCGGCAATCAGGTTCCAGTCGGGGATCAGTTGGGAAGTGTGTAACTGATAGTATGGCCAACTGCAGGAGTAGACCATTGGCCGTCCCGTTGCGCTCAGATATTGACCGAACTCTTGGTAGCCTTTGTCCAGTGAGTGGACGGGTGTGAAACAGGCGTCCAACTTAACCATATCGACCTCCCATTCGGCGAATGTCTTTGCGTCCAACTCAGAGAACCCGATTAGACCGGGATATCCCATACACGTCCGCATTCCGTAGTTCTGATATATCCCTAACTTAAGACCTCTTGAGTGCATCTGTAGGTCAAAAGTTTACATAAGCTTTCAGTCAATAAGAATACAATTGATTACATAATCGCTTAAATATTTGATTCCGTTTGGAAACCTCTTGGGATGAGCTCTCAGTTTCTTGTCCTTAGAGCGGGTCTTATCCATCCAACAGTCATCGATATTGATTCGGTCATAACCGACATCTTTGTATCCGTCGGCGACCAGTCTGTCGGCCATATCTGTGAAGAGTTTTTCACTAAAAATTAAGACAAAAGTCTGTTAATTATGGACACGAAGTCAATGATCAGATGGATGTCAGACCTAATGCACTCATTCCTATTGACATTGCACTTAATATTGCATCCGAACCGCTCCCAAGACAACCATCCCATCGGTGGTGTCGGAAGGAGACCGTTGTCCAGTCCTTCGGTGATTGCGAAGAAGACAATCCGCAAAAAGACTAAAACTAATTGAAATTTTTGTCCCATTTTATGGCATTTGAAACAATGTTTGGCAAAACATTTGATTAATTTAATTGACTTTAAATTATCGTTTGATTAGTGTTTCACTCATTTTGACACTAATTTGCAAACAAATAATGTTTATAAACAAAGGATTAACCGATTAGTGATCACTACTTCCAACACATCCAGACATCAGCTGTTCGTATGTTTTGTTTACGTTTTGCAGTCAATGCAGACTTCAGTCCTGAGGACTAAGAGTTCGGTTAATAAATAAATTTAGATTAGATTTTAATTATCTTTCTTTTGATTGAATCCAGTATTTCCTTCAAAATGTTGTCCAATAATTGATTTTATTGCTGATAATTAGCAAATAAGTCATTTAATTAAATGAATACAAAGAGATTTTAATTATGTTTTCATCGATCAAAAGCCGAATACTTACGAAACTAAATTTAAATACCCATCAAAAGAGTGACATTTGAATCGATTTATTGACAAATAATAGTATTTATATTTAAAACCAATATTTTGTCAAACATTTGACAATTTGTTAATAAATCGGTGATATATCGGGTGTTCGGCAACTCTTTGTGGTCATCACAAACATGATAGAAGTGGTCGACAATCGGTTGCCGACAAACGATCAGATCTTTTGTGCAATGTTTAAGTGATTTAACGATTAGTTTAATTAAAACCGCATTTTATTGATCCGTAAAGTATTGCGAAAACCGAGAATGGCTTCGGAGGCGCCGAACCTGACCACAACACTTGTGTCCACTCAGTCACCGAACGATCCCTTAAACCGTGTTATCTGGTAAGACATGAAGAAACTGTTGATCATATCTTTACCCAAACGATTCCATTGTCAACCACTAGGGATAGGTTCAATAAGATAGTGGACATTATCCGCAACTCTACCGATGAGCCACTCATCGAACCGCCGCAGTTCGACGACCATTGGACCGATTGGTTGGTCTACTTCTGGCGCAATCTCTTTCCGTTTATTATCTGGATCTTAGCCATGGTTTGGGTCTGTTATCTCTGTTTCTACAATTCGCGAGTCTTCGGTCTAATATTGTCGCAAATCATTAACCGATTGTTCGTCAAAAACGGTTACTTCAAAATCGGATCCTTTTCTGTGTCATTCATTTCGGGAAAACTCATGTTCAGAGACTTTGTTTACGTGAATGAAGATTATTCGGTCAGATGTCAGGACGGATGGTATGTCTCGAATATATGAAGAACTCATATAACTGTCTAACTGTTTGCCTCTTAGGCTCATATTTCGCTGGTGGTTGCCGTATGTGCCCAAAGACGTGACAACCGAAGACTTGTCGACCTGCGAGGCCCGACTTCTTACGCTCTTAAATGGTTTCGAACTTCATATTTATAACCGAAGCAATCGATATAAAGAATTGGAAAAACTGTTCGGTCTTTCCTCGAGACTCAACGAAACCGATTGCGATACCGAAGAAGACGTAACCAATCATTCATTGATCGATAGTATCAGTGAAACGACAGCAATAGATGTGAAGAGCAATCAATGGCGAGATTTGATTCCAGTGACCAAAATAGAGATAACTTCGGGTCGTTTTGTGTTCGGCAATCACTTGATTCCAAGCACTTTGTCTATAGTAATAGAGGAGTCGTTCTTCGTTTACACTACACGTCCGGCCGTTTCGCCGCACGATCTCTTCACTCATATAGTGAAGTGTAAGACTGAGAACGTGAAGATAATATTAGCGCCGAGTCCTAAATTCATGGGCATTCGGGACGAACCGCCGCGGTTTATGGGCGAGGGATTCATTGTCTTCCAGAGCAATAAACTTGAGCTTTACTACTATCAGGACGAACCCGGTATGGCCTCTGACCGACCCGAGAAGCTTGAGTTGGCCAACGGCGACATCATCGAGAGGTTCACTGCCCCGGCCTGGGGTCTGGTCATTAAGTGCGGCAAAAACACTGACTTCAGTTATGGCCCGTGGGCTGACCGCCAGAGGGAATTCATTTATAACTTCTTCTATCCGTCGGATTATAAACCAATGGAAGTGAGCAAAAGACCGAAAGCCGGTCAGCGCCGAGAGTTTGAGTCATTTGACATCCGTTTGAGTACTTTGTCCGACGCGAAGATCGATCTCCTCTTCTCCAAAAACAAAGAGACCAATGCTGTGCACATCAATGCCGGTCCCGGATCTTACCTCGAAATCACAATTCCGTGGATTAACTCCGAATCAGGTTATGTCAGTCACATCAACGGCCAAATCATGCATTTGGACGCCACTACTAGTCTTCAGTTCAGGCCATTGGCTGTCAGCGAAACCCTTGAGTTCGATGTGAAGATAGCGTATCCGCGCATTTGGAATGACCACCAGTTGTGGACAATCAGTCTGACCGGCTGTAAGGCCACAGTGAACCTGATATACGCCCATAAGATCTTCTTCCAGGCCCTGATCGAGGACTGGGCCGGAAAGGCCAGACCAGACATATTAAAGTTTGTTCCGTACACTTGCAAGATATCTGTGGTATTCAAAGAATTCGAACTCTTGACTCTGGCCAACGAATACAATTGGATCGACTGCTCGACGGGTGTGAACGGAGAGAACTCACAGCTCGCCATATGTGGAGAGATATTTGACATGACTTTCGACTTACCGTTCGTTGAGTTTTTGCCTCCGAGTGTTGACATCAAGATCTGGATTCAGGGCGAGAGTCTTGAGGCGGCCTTTTATTTGCCCGAATCCAACATTCATCGGGATATCATTGAAGCACTTCATACTTACGCTCGAATCACTTCCAGAGACGGGATTACAATAATCGATTCAAACCTCTTCACTAATGACAGAAAGTGGAAGAATGTTGTCAGTAGAGACAATCATTGGTACGAATGCTGGACCGCACCCATTGTGGCCCTCAGTATCGCATATAAATATTGGCCAATGCCTCCGAAGACATTCAACCTGAAGGAGTCTGAGATCACTACTCCTGAGTTGGAAGAGATATTATTGTCGCCGATGAGACCCAATCGGTCCCCAAAGCACTTGTACTCAGCACCAGAAGACTTCGATCCCTTGACTCTCGAACCGGACATAATAGCGATCGAGTTAGAGATCGGTCCGTCGATTATCGGTCTCTTCGGAAGCCTTTTCCGAATGCTATGGAATATAAAAGAGAATTATTTGGGTGAATGTCAAGCCTTCGAAGACTTGAGTTCAAACAGTTTCTCGTTCTTTGATAAGTTCGCGGATCAGATCAATCCGAAGAACAATACTAACTCTCAGAGCGATCACATGGAGATGGAGTTCAAGCCCTTCGACGCACGAATCTATCGGCCTTTCGAAGTGACAGTTTCGGTGACACTTCATGACATTCAGGCACATCTGATGAAGAGCTGCAATCAGTCAGACCCTCCCTGTCCTTCGCTCTATACCGAGAAGTTATGCTTTGAGTTACATAAGACGTATAACGAGACTCAACTCCAGCTTCTGATTGCACCCATTGTTCTGATCTCAACTGACCATCAAATAAGATCTGACAACAACTCTCATCTTAAGAACGGCTATTTGACTCTTTCGTCTCTTCAATTCAGAGGTCACGCCATGTTCTCGGGTGTGGATCGACCTCTTGAGAGTGAGACTCTTGAGTACTCCTGGTTAGTGGACGTCCAGTTGGGCGACATCGCCGGTCGGCTCACTTTGCCTCAGATCCAACACATCGTCACACCATTGGAGACATTCCTTCTTCAAGTACTTCAAACAGATTACTCACTTCAACCGCCATTTCCATACCAGAAATGTCTTCACGATCTGATCCAATCGGGTTGTCCTAAATCCACTGCCAACAGACTCTGTCCCTATCCAGAAGATCTCAAATACCGAATGGTTAGGGCATCGATCGATGCCATCGATGTCTATGTCGTTGAATCCAATGTTTCAATTAGTGTCCAATTGATTCCAATCAAGTTCTCGATGTGTAATATCCACAGCTGTCACACATCGGTCGGCATCACAGCACTGGTCAACAAAGTACTGCTCCGACAGTTCGTTCGAACCAATAATCCTCCGCAAAGTCTTAATCCGAGTAATACTTTAAAATCTCGAAACTCTTTATCTAAAGAAGTGTCGCAATGGCTGGAAGTGAGCAGTTGTTCATTGGGTCCGATCTTCGTTGACGCCGCCTCACTCTTGTCTTCGGTGGATGACTACACACAATCACAACAGACATTCCTCTTGACTCACGACAAAAAGACCAAACGATTATGGTTTCTATGGCCCGACGAACCAAACATTTTACCGCCCAATCTGGTCGGGAAGTGCGGATGTGTCGGCGGCTGTGCGTTCTTCGGTCACAACAAAGACGGAATCAGTTTCTTCAATATCTCAAACCCTGAAAAACGGTTCACAAATCCAACCGAAAAAGTCATTTCAGAATTCTATTCAGACTTCGGTCGAAGCAAAGACTTAGCTTTCGGTGAAAGTCTTCTTCATAGAGGAGAATATGTGTTAGGAGTGAGAGTAGACACCGATGAATGCGATGAAGAACTCTTGGATTTAGTGCCGTTCTTCGAGGAACAGTTTTCGCCCTCTGTCTCGGAATCAATGAGTGATAGCAAAACAGAACTAAAGACAAAATTCAAGTACGGGTTTGTGTCGCGACAGATGAGCTCTTCGGGCAATAACTCTCTGACTGTGTCCTCGCCATCAAACCAAAGATCACCCACAAAGTCGGCCTCATTTAGGATTCCGTCACAAAAGCATCAGACGATCGATGTTTCCGATGAAATCTCCCGACGGAATAGAAGTATGAGTGAAAGCGAAACTACTTCTGAAGAAGTGGTTCAGAAGTCGTCCATTATCTTAGACTTAATTAAAACTCATCAAAACTCAGATCCACAAGAAGTAGAGAATCAAGATCTCAATTCTCCTTCGACTGACTCCGAAGTGATCAGAACTAAGTCTTTAGAATCTACTTCTTCTGAGCGTTACTTTTCTGCCGAAGACGTTTCAAAGTCTCCGTCTTCGAGCAGTCGGTCGTCCGACACATCCAAACAACAGCCCATTATTAGCAGTGATTCTTACCATTCGGCAGAACTGCCATACCTTTTGAGTGATTCTTCGACACAGTATTACAGTTGTCCGACATCTGAGGCCACTTTGAAAGATGAAGACAAGCGGAAGAATGGCGACAATATATCCATAAATTCAAGCAATTCTTTTATATCCGCTCTCTCTTCACACGAAGACTTAGCTCTGGTCGACCTCAGGAACCAAATGGAGAAACCGATTCCTGAGTCACCACTTCTGATGTCTTCGTATTCTTCACATTTGTCGCAATACGTTTGCTATAATTGGGATATTCCTCCACCCGTTCCCCAATTCACTCCCTCTCACGTCTCCACCAAAGACTGGTTTGTGAAGAAGTCTCAGTGGAGGCCACGATTCAGAGTCAGTTCCCATGGGTTCTCGTGTTTGCGCGTAACTCGAAAGACAGATCCCGATCAACAAACGTCCGGAACCTTCAACAACGACTTCATTCCTGGTTCTGTGTTCTTCGAAATCGACAAGAATTTAGGTCAAAAGAGTGGTGCAGAAGGCGCTCGAAATGTTGATGACAAAGAAAAGAAAGCCGAAGAATTGATATCGAAGAATGTGGAGATAAAGTCAGAGAAAATGACTTTACTCTTTAAATTGAAGAACGAAATCGATATAAAACTCTCGCCGCTATCTCTGGAAGGGCTCAAATCGTTTGTGGACAGTCTCACACCAACTCTGGCATCACTTCACCCGATCTCAGTCTTGAATCATCTGAACCTGAATTGTCTGAACGAAGTCGAGTCTAATAATAAGCTGAAGAAAGAGAAGATGTTATACTTGGGTCAACTCAATGTCAAGGCCTGGCAGACACTTCTTCGGCGACAGACTTCGAAGCAAAACAATCGGCGTATTGACAGCAAAGACACGTCTTTAGTGGCCAATCAGTTCGAAGAGTCCAAGACTTTGAAAGTGTTATCATTTGTGTATATAAACAAAATCAATATTAATCTGATTCAGGCGTCGATCGTCGAAGAGATCATATCGTTTGCCGCCTTAGACAACATCAAAGACTTGACGTGTGTTTCGGTTATGACTGTCTCTATAAATGACATCTCATTCTTCTCCTCGAATCACATCAAACAGCGACGAACTCTTCACACGTTTATGGACCAGAGCTCAGTATCTAACCTGTCCTTCACTGAGAAGGCTCTAATGACCCGGTTCTTCAGCAAAAAGCCCAAAAAGGAATTGTCAGAAATTGAGTCGTTGACCATTGAGACCGTGGACACTAACTTGGATGAGACGGTCGCTTCGGCCGGTGTGCGCTCAGTTCACATGCAGTTGTCTCGGCTAAAGAACAGCAGTACTATCCTCAAAGACGCCATTCTGACTGTCATTCCGTGCCGTCACAGCAAAGTTGACTTTCGTGTCGTCCGCTCCCAATCGCCCACATCTACAGACTCGGACCGCACTTCACGACAATCGAGATTAAGTCGAAGACTGCAGAGACAAGAATGCGTTGTCGACGGAGAGGTTGACAGCGATAATACATTCCTTAAAGTTCAACAAAGTTCTTCTTCTGCCTCAGACGAAGAACACCTTTTGGGGTTCATTATGTTTGAATGCGGTATTGAAGACATTAGTCTAAAGGGCGTCAAAGTTAAGAGAACTGATGAAAACCAAATTGAACTCAAACCCAAAACTAATGACTCGAATATTAATGAGTCCGTCAAAGAAATAGAAGTGATTCAAGAGTCGAGTCACTCCTCTTCGGGAGTGATCGATGTCTCCACCATTTGGTTCAACTTCGCTGCGCCCCCGAAGACCCCTAACACCCGAAAGATCGACTTCACTCGACTCGACTGGCATTTGTTGAGTTCGGCCGCGCCATCAATCAGTGCGTGGGTCAGTGTCATCGACCGACTCATCCTTTCGGGCAAATGCCTGACAAAACTGAGTGAACAGAGAATAGAGTCTGTGATCGCGTGTCTAATGATTTCGGGTTTGGAAGAGAAAGGCGTTCACATTCCTCCCCAAAGCAAACATATGACACGTCTGTTCACACCTTTGGCCAAATCACTTCAGGACGACCCGTCGTGTCAATTGGTCACAGCTCTCAGACGTTACTATAACTCATTGAAATCTTCGGATGAGTTCGAGTCAAATCTTTGTCCGGAAACCCTTCCCTGTCTGTCAGACCTCCACAGAGGAATCGTAGCCCTTTGTCGTCAGTGGAAGAATGCTCTTTATATGCCATTATTCATACAACAGAATCTTCGTCTGAGAAAAGGTGATAAACACCCGCTTCGAGTGCTTCTCGAAGAACGATCCAAACAGATGTCTGTGGAGACCGACTCTTACGACGAAGAGACTGAAGACAACGAAACAACTAAATTGTTAGGCGTCGAGACCATCAAAGCTGATGTCGAAACCCCAAAAACTAATGATAACCCGAAACCGAACACACTCTCGAAGGCCAACAGTCAGCCCATCGATGGCTCAAATGTCGAATCAGTTCCGACCAAAAGGAAGACAAGTTTCGTTCACTCATACCTTCCTCGCTCTACCAGAGCTTCAATAGTGATTCCACCCTTGATTACCGCTCCGTTTGAGACCATAGGAACGGGTGTTAATAAAGCTTATGAATTCCTATTTTCACCGAACAGTCAGAACAGTGGCACCCGATTAATGAAGCGCGAGGAGAGTCAGAACAGTCTTAAGTCGAGTCTTTCAACTCTTGACCCGAATATGCTTGGAGTGGATCAGTTGATCGGCAACAACAGTAATTTAGATCGGAATCCTCATGACAACTACGGCGAAGAGAATCTGTATTGGTGGATGGCCAAACAGCAAGACTATATGAAGAACGTGACCAATTTGACTAACTCTTTGCGAAAGCCATCAGCCATGGATCAAGAATCAAAGCTCAATACTCTTAATTCAATGAATAGTATGGACAACGAGGCCAATAATAAAATGCAATCGACGGGACCCGACGTTTCGTTTCTGCCAACCGTTGCACAGATGGGAGACGTCAGAGAAGTCTTCCATCCGTTCATATCTTCTCTCAGTATAGCCATGAATGAAGAGAACAGCACTTCTTGTCTAGAGTTCGGTCAATTTGGAACAAAAGTTTCAATTTGTGGTCAAATCAGGTTATTTAAGATCGATATCGTTGAGTCTGAAAATAGAAATTCACCGAACCGTAGCCGAAGTCCTTCACGAAGACTATCCCCAAACAGACTGCCGGTAATCAACTTCGATAACACTCCTTTCAAGGCTCGGCTCAAAGTAGACCCCAATTCTGAAGCCTCGGCTTTCGTTTGCGAAGGACTGGGCGTTGAGTTTGATTTGAGAAAAGTTAAAGACTTCGAGAAATCTGAGGCCTCTCAACAAAACGACCAAAAGGTGTGCTCTATTGTGATCGTCGGTCCCGACGGCATGAGTCAGACCACAACTCTTCTCAACTTCAGTGTTGATATCAATTGCATCGACCAAAGGGTTAATTTACCACTTCTTCGACTTCTCCATCAGTTCACTGCTATGTATGAGAACGTGAAAGAGACCAGACTTGAGATGCGGTCCAATAGACTCCACTCATTCAGAGATCCGCTTCATTTGGACAAAGAGATCAAACTGAGGACATCCAACTCAGACACAACCAGTCGGACCCCTTCGAGTGCAAGCTATAAACCAGATATTCATTTAGGGGAACATTTGGATGAACACAAACCTGAAGACATGGCGATCGTAATGCCTGAAGACTCAGATTCAGACGTAACACTCGTCGAAGAACCGGTCAAATTGAGAGAGTCTTTAGTTCAGCCCAAGTGCTGGAAGACTATGTACTTCTTGCTAGATCTCTATCAAACCAAACCTGAGACCAAAACAGTTATCGAAAGAGTCAGTTCTCTTCTTCATTCGGGAGCACCGGTTCCCGAGACTAAGATTCAAGTGGAAGACGATGAATATAAAGGGACGGGAAGGTACGAACCTCTCAAAGACCATTCCATTGAAATGGAGGACTCGAGCTCACAGTCAGCCGCTCCACAACCAAAGACCGCAGCTGTCAGTAGTCATCAGATTCATCGCAAGTCAGCCACAAATATAGTGTCCAGCGATCAGCTGAAGAACTTCACCAATGCTTTGATACAACGAGAATGGACTCCAATTGTAGTGTTCGGTGTCTGTAAAATCAAAAGAGTCGGACTCTTGGCTATGCTGTCCGGTCTCAAACTTGAGGGCGAGTTAACCACATTTCACGTGTCGGTCACTCATAAGCATAAATGTCGCGGTTCTAAGAAGTGGTTCGAGTCGTCTCTCAACGGACAATTGGGACAAACGGCCATCTCTTTGCTCGAAGAGATACCCGCGAGTCAGCAGTTAGTCGTAAAGATGACAGTCGGGAAGTCACAGACACTGATCTCTTGTCAGAACAAAAAAGGCAAAGACGCCAATTCAGCCCTTCTGACCATCGGTCCCATCGCTATAGACATTCCTCAACATCCGGTGGCTCTGCACGGAATGATGACCCGATCTGGTCGTCAACTCTCGACTACACTCCAAGAACTCCGGTCTTCTCGTCAACCGTCACGACTCTCGAGACAACAGATGGACTCCGAGACTATGACATCATCTTATGGACAGCAGACAACACATACTCTTCGAATGGATGGCGAAGACATGATTGACAGCGGAACTGTTCCGTCGAGTGATCTGCAAAACAAACAGAAACTGATAAATCCGATTGTCATTCAGTTTAGTGTAATATTAGACAGTTTTACGATCGGAGCATCTCTTCTGCCGTCACTGAGAGCTCAGTACCAGATCGGTCGAGTGACCAGTTCTGGAATCACTGGAAACAAAGCAAAGTTCGTGATCGATGTCCATCAGCACACACTCAGTTTCAACACCAAAGTCCTGCCCACCGAAGCTAACCTCCCGTCCTCTGCGAACGTCGATTTACCTCAGATTCACGTTTCGGCCGAATATATGGAGGATATCAATAAAGGAACGGCCGGTGCCTCGCGTTCCGAGTCCTTTGCCGAAGGGATTGTTCTGAGGAAAGGCAGTTATCTGAACGCAACCGCAGATATCGGATCTTTTGAACACAGCCTCACAACTGATTTACTCAATCACTTACTTCTTGTTCAAAAGGTATTCATGAAAGAGGTTAATGAAGTGGTGCAGAAGATGTCTGGTTCTGACACAAAGATCATTGATGAAGAGCTTCTGTTTGGGTCCGATAAGAGTCGTCGGTCTCGATATGTTCTCTTCTCACTGCACCTCCGCCTCAAAGGCATCCAAATCACAGCCACGACTCCTACCAGTAGTGCCGTCCGACTCGAGACGGGTCTAATGGAACTCCAACTCTCGAATCGAGTCCAGAATATTTCGACCAAAGACTTAAACCTCAAGCTATTCATCAAATTGCAGGTCGACCTCAACGTGGCTTTGGGTCAACTGATCCGGAATGCGATGTTCGAAGAGGCGGAACCCGAGTTCCAACAGTTGGCGTATTTCAAGACCCGGATCAGTATGAGAAATGCATTGCAGGACGAAATGGTGATCAACACCGACACTGAAGACAAAGAAGCGGTTCTGATTGCTCTGCACAGACCTCTGGTTTATATTCAACCCTTGGCTTTGGACAAAGCAGTTCTCGTTTGGCTTAACTACAAGAATGCATACGAATATTGGAACGAACAGCGATCTAACCTCAACTCGGAAGTAGTTTTGGCCACTCAGCAGGTGTTCGGAAAAGTCCCGCCAATCAGTCAAATCGGTTCTCAATCGTTAGGAACACTATTTCTTCAGCTGACTGTCGATGATTTGGGCGCTTGTCTTCCCATAACAAACCTAACCATATCTGCTTTGAATCAGAGCAAAGGTTTCGAGTCTGATCTGAAGGACGCACTGGTGGTCACTCTCGAGAACACTCAGATCAGCGCCTGTTCCAGAGGTTCGCTCGTAAGCAAAGCTCAGTTCACTGGTCTGTGCATACGATTCGCCGACGACTTCGAGACATCTCTCGACGATTGGAAACCCGACTCGACTGACCCGTCGATTAAGAACCTGTGCGTCGTGTCTGAGGGAACGTATGAGATCTGTTCGCGTACCATAACCTCCCATCAGAGCACAAGTGATGCCAAATGGTTATTAAATGTTTCTTGGAAAATGGAAGGATTCGACATTCACTTCGATACTTCCATCGGAAAACATTTTACCGCACTCTTTAAGACCATGACTTTGATTGCCGGCGATGAGGATGAAGACGAAGAAGACATTTCTACAGCTGATTATGGAAGCGTTACCGTCGATGAGACACCACAGGAAAAGAAGATGAATGCGATTGAAGACGAGTCTGAGCCCCGATCACAAATGAGAAAGGGATCACTCTCTAAGGAAGTGACCAAAGATTCTAAGAAAAGATCGCGAATAATCGAGAAGGAATTGAACGAACAGGTGAAGATCATCAGTGACCTGAGACAGTTAGGCGCCAGTCATACCACTATCGAACAGGAGGTCCAACGCCTCCACGAACTCGAGGCCGCCGTCTTCAACAACTTCAGACGGGATGTCATCAAAAAGCTTCGGCGACCGAGTGTTAGAACGTCTTCATTCAAAGACAAATTGTCGGTCGGAAACAAAATGTTTAGCTCTTCTTTGGTCGCGTATAATGAAAATGACTTCAATGAACAGTCGGGTGAAGACTCGCCATTAGATTACATGAAAACTGGATCATTCGATACCGCAATTGAGACCATACCTAAACTAAGGTAAGACTAGTTCTTCTGACTCTTCACTAATCACATTGAAAATACAGAACATCTGCCAGTATTCCGATCCCCAAATCCAATACTCAGATAACAATGGATTCGCCGATCAGTCAATCGGCAGTTTCGGAGATCTCCAGTGAATCTCAAAGCAGTTGTGAGAGTCAACAGAGTCCGACATTCAGTCAGTCATCCAGTTCTGTATCCGAATTCAAGATTCCAAAGATCTCTAAAAACATCAGAAGGTATGACAAAAATCCTGATTATATGAAAGTAATGTCAAAATTGATTTCATAGTGATTCAGATCCTCGAAAACAGGGAAGTCTTTCGAGCGAATACGAAGATAGCGTTAGTTCTTCGATGGCCGAGCGGTCACTGACCACAAAACAAAGCTATCAAACGGAACCTAACATTGACTTTGAACTCGATGTAAAGATATTCTTCAATTCGGGAAAATGTGTTTTACATACGAAGGAACAGACGGCCAAAGAGGACGAGAGCTCCGGCAAAAAGATGCAAAAAGAGCGGAGCTTTTCGGGCGGTCCGTACGACTCGCTCTCACCAAACCATATAAACAAATCGCGATCAAGCAATCGATTGGCCAAAACCTCGTCCAACGCCGGACTGAAGCAAAACATGTCTTCGGGTCGTCTAAAACACCCGACACTTCTTGCCGGACAAATCGCGGACTTCACTGTCTTTTTGATTCCCGGACTCGACATTAAACTCCACTATAACTCAAAGACCGGTTCTGTTGATGATAGCTCTCAGGCCGGCGATAAGACTCGGCCGGCATCTGAACAGAGAGCCGATGGCGAGACCGGTGGCACAAGTAGTCAACAAAGCGGTCATTTGTCGGCCAAAAAGATATCCTCCAAAAAGGCTTCGCTCTTCGCGTGGATTACTCTTCACAGCATTCCGGACGAGACACTAATCAGTCCTAATATATTGGACTTTTTGGAACAGGCATTAGAACCGATTCCGATAACAGTGCCGCCAAAGACGCCCACTTCAGGGCCGGCTCCCAATGTGTTCGAGAGCGGGGCTCCGGTGCCCGCACAGTACGCCACTTACGCCTCATTTCCGGTCGATGTGATTGTTTACTTCCACGTCCAGCCAACTGTCGTCCGCTTCTGTTGTCTTCCAGTCTCCAGAGTTGAATGTCTTCTTCACTTGCCATCAATCGATTTGGTCTTCTCTTCCAAGCGATCAGACCAAGAATTACCAACCGGTCAATCCTCACCTCCTAAATATGCTCGATATAAGTCTTATGAAAAGTCTGAATCCACTGCCAGCACCTCTTCGGGCGGACTCTGTGTCACCGGATGTTTGGCCGACTTCTCTCTCTATATCTTCCATCCATATGGCGGTCAAAAGAAATTCGGTTCGACCGGCACTTCGGCAACAAAGGAGAACAAAGAAGGAGCGGATCCAAAGATCACGTACTCTGATCGGAAAGACTCACTCAGTCTTCAGGTAGAGTTCGTCAAAATCAATATTTCCAGGGGTCGGAAGCTTTCGATCGCCGATTCAGTCGCTCAGAGCTTCCGGTTCTCCGCGACCTGTGATATCGGTTCGGCGTCTTTCAAGTACGACATGAGACGTCTCAACGAAATCCTAGCCTTTCCTAAGGCCTGGTATCGCAAAACCATTTGGAAACGGATGTTCATCGGAGACCACTCTATTAGCGCTATTTTCAGTGATCAGGACGACGACGACTCCACGTCCGCCAATAGCAAAGACTCGGACACCAGTTCCGAAGAGTCTAACCAAACGGGTATTACTGTCCGAACTTTCGTCAGAAAGGATTCGGAAGCAAATCGGGAGAACCTTCGCCTCAACCTTAATCAAGACCAAGAGACGAGTCGGCGCAGAATATACCGAAACCCTTCCCGATCTGATTCGCGACCACTAGCGGTAGTCAACCCGTGGGAAACATTAGTTCTCTTTTCTGTGAATCTATCAAAACTGAACATAACTATGAATATGGGAAACGTTATGGGAAACACTTCTTGGCTGACCCGAGGCCTCAGATCCGACGGAAGGCTTTGCATCGACTCCAGTGGTCACAAGAGTTACAAAATTGGTTTAGCGCTCGACGGATCAACTCTGGACGCGAAGGGAGGTATTGTCGGCGGTATAATAGAGTTGAGTCAAATCAGTACCGAATTGTCGGTCAAAGAAGTGAAAGGAATGGAACCGCAACACAAACTCTGCTGTAGTTTACATACATTAGAGAACCGAATCGATTATATGGGGACCAGTATTCTCATGTTCAGAGTCTCCGATCTGGACATCACTTTACGGGACGAATGGAGAATAGATTTAAACAAAAACTACAACCAATCAACTCATCCAACCAAACGACCAGCACTTATATTCATTCACGGAGTGCTTGTCTGGGATCAGATGCAGGTATTGATGTCCAAGTCTACCACACCAGACATAATGAAGATCGTGGCCAAACTCGAAGAGTTCTTTTCACAACAGTTCCACTCAAGTAAACGAGTTTTTTCATCACTTCAGCCCAAGTCATACCACAGACAGTCGTCATTCAAAGGCTCCAAAACCCAGTCATCGAAGAGAAGCCAAAGTGTGAGCAGTGGTTCCCCACAACTGAACGTCGCGTCCAATGCACAGACACAGCAACAGTCTTCGACCGATAACGTGTCCATCACTACCGAAGCCCGGCATCACCGGCATTGGCAGAAGGCTTTGCGATTAGTATCGGGTGTCCAGTTGTCAACTCTGCCCAACCCATTGCCAGCTCACGGAACTATTTTGGGCGGAACTGTTGAGCTCAGGGCTCAAAACATATCTTTGGCCTGTTTTTATGGCATTAACTTCAGGTCCAAGAGTTGGGGCGCTTTTAGTCTGAAACAGCCGTCGATATCGTTTGCCACCGAAGCTCAGAATATAGTCCACGATAGCGGCGGCGCTCTCGACACACATGTAGTGCAGAACTTGTCGTTTCTATTGGGCCGTAACTGCAGTGAACAACAATCCCGAAAAACAATGGCCACTGTCTGTAAAATATCGCGAAACGTTATGTTTCCGCCGCAGTTCCGACATATGCACGAATGGTTTCACTACGCGTTCAGTGCCTCAGAGATCGATGACGTCGACCGCTTTCCCGCTGTCATGGAATTGGATATCTTCGGGACTCCGATCCCATCGCAAACAGATGTCTATCCGTCAACTCAAGTGCGCGACCGAAGAGCGTCGGCCAGTCCTAAGACAAGTGGTGACTATCATCACACACAAGAAGTGATTTTCGCGTTTCCGAGTATGCAATTAGAACTGAAGACCGAACACTTGCAGTCGTGCACAACACCCAACCCCTCGGACACGGCGTCGAAGCCCAGAGTCGACTGCACTTTCGTCTCTGACTTTGATGACCACATCTTCGTTGCCGTCGATGCCGAGGCCTACTTCTTCCTCCACGAACTGATCAGTTCTTATCTGATGGAAAAGGACACAAATCTTATGAAAAGCACTCATTCGCCGAATACCGACAAAAACCAGAAGAAAAGCGAATCTCTCGAAGCCATGCAAAGAGATTGGAGAGACTTTGTCTGTCACGTGAGTTACCAATTGATTATCGATCAGGTCTTTGCCATTGATATCAGATTCAGATTTACATTTTCAGTCGAGTCTATAGTAAATGTGAATCAATAGGAGTTAGATTTGTCATAAATATTGTGTTTACTTATATTTAAACAAATCATATGAAATAATAATTTGCTGTCAAATGTGTGTCAGGTCTGGCATTTGGAACCGACTGTCCGTCTGCTGTCGTGGGCCGGAAAGAACATCGAACCCTATGGAGTGGACTATATTCTGCAAAGACTCGGCTTCAGTCAGGTTTGTCATCACTTCTATAGTACTTTCTCTTAATATGAATAACTTTTGTGACTCTTAAGGCTCGGACAACAATCCCGAAATGGATCCAAAGGTCAACAATGGATGGCTTCGATAAACTACTTTCGCTCACAATGTTTGCGATGCTTTTGAAGGCGAGGGAAGACATGAAAGAAGACATTAATTAAAATTTGGTTCAAATGTTTTGTGATTTTGATTCCGATTCTAGTCTTAAGTAAATCTAAGACTGATTTGATTTGTGATATGAAATAACTTTTCTATTCATTTGTAAAATAATTTGTCATTAATTTAATCTTATTTTGTCATTGATTTGAATAAATTTCAAATTAAGACATCGATTGAGACATTGCTTTGATTTTTGATTATAAAAAATTGTAGTTTTCATTAGACTCACCGAGACTTTTGTCAAATAAGATGACTTCAAAACGATTCGCATAGAATTGTCATTTTCACCGTTCATATTGTGTTTCATCAATACTATCGATCAGTTTTCTATTGCAGTTCTATTGAAGTCTATTATAAATTAATGTTTTCTTAGCGCAGATTTGAATTCATTCGGTCATCACTTCCAGAGACCAAACATTCACTGATCGGTCAAACATTTGATTCAAATGATTCTAAATTCATTTCAAATATCAAAAGATTTTGATTAAAAAAGGTTAATTTGATTAATATTGAGATTATTCTATAAATTCTATCAAAACTGATACAAATATATGATTCAGTGGTTCTCTGATTGTGTCACTTCTGGGGATCACTTCAGACACGACAATCTCTTCACACAAATATTTGGTTATAGTGTGTATCGATTGGAATACACCCGAAAGGACTGTCACACCCGAGAGGACATTCCTCGGCAGTCCTTCATCTCAGGACTATTCCAGGACCATCTCAAAAAAATTCTAAATCTATCAGCCCTTAGAGGTCAGG
>JAQGAJ010000258.1:0-17704 GCA_034689365.1 Liebstadia similis | reverse complement strand
GGCCAGGCCTTTATGAGGGGTTTCTGACCTCCTTTTGGGGACCGACAGCCGTCCCGATGGACAGGACTTGTGGTCCAACACTCAGGAGTGACACAAATTAATGATAACTTATTTTATTAACAACTGATGTCGAGCTCAGACAATCAAAGAGTCCCCAAATATACATTCAGTTTGGACTTAAATACCATAAAATAGACTATAAGTTCACTAAAAGTGCATATTCTCGAAGGTTCTAAACCTTTAACACATAATTGATTCAAAGTTTTAGGAAAATAACTAAACTGTTAGCCAAGGGATAGGCTCTGACTCTAACAGTTTGACCCAAATTTAAAAATGATAATTATTAATAAAATGTTAATTTTATTTTTAATTGAACTTTTGTTTCGATGTAAAAAGTTTTGAATTCATTAATAACTTAATCATTTAAATTGACTTAATTATTGCAAATATGAGGTGAAATTGTGGAAATTTTTTTAACTTTAATTTTTGTCAGATAAGTGGTTAAAAACTTGTGTCTTAGTTACAAATCTATCAAAGTTGAGGTCAATTCGGGTCCAAATCGGGTGTCAATCGGTTGGAAATTGTTGTCAAAGTTGAGGAAAGTTTTGTTAATCAGTTTTGTTTTGTAATATAGGGAAAGAGTTTTTAATTATTTGATTCGTCGCTTAATATTGAGCAACAATTTCAAGATTTTTATAAAAATTTATTAATAAATTCAATGATTTAATACATTTTATCAAAAAATAAAACCAATTGACAGACAATTATCGATATATTCATTACATTATTACATGTTTTTCAGTGCACTTATAAATAATTTTCAATTTTTATTTACAATAAAAGCGATTCTTTGGTCGAAACACTGAAATAATTTGAGAAATTATAGTCTATTTACAGATTTGATGCATTCATACCCTGATCTGATTGTTATTAGAATTGATTCAAACATATAATCAACAGTTAATGTAATGATAATTGGATTTCAATCGATGTTTGAATTAATAAATTAAAACAATTTATGAGTCAATCAATGCATAGATTCTTATCTCAAGAGTTAGCGATCCATCGATTGAATACCAATTTCACTAAAATTATCATTCAATTAGTTATCATTCAGTTATTTAATTAAATATTTTTCACAATTTCTGTACATTTTCTATAAACACAAACATTTGTTTCAATATATTCATCAAAAAGAGACTAAAAATATGTGAAAAATGGTTTCAATCTTTCCATTGATTAGACTAACATTGTTTCCTGACTTCCCATTGAAAAGGCAATGGTCTCTAACTTCAGGTGAAGATGTTGTCTCTGACTCTGGACATCACCGCAGAGGGCGTCGAATAACTGTTCCCTATATCGGGAGACATAGATATAGAGCTCTCGGAGAGCGTTATAAGTGTCCACTTCTCCGGTGTATGACTAAAGACAAGGAAAGATAGTCTTAAACAATGATTCAAAACATTAGAAGTGATTGGACTCACGAGTGAAATGTCTTTCATATTGGCGATGATATCCGACTCTTGGATCGGAGGCAAAGACGCGATCTCTGAGTAGTATTTTGAGACCATTCGTCGATAGACAGGAATATCACGAGCGAAGAGTAATTTATTGGAAGGCGAATCCTTTCCTAACCTGTGCTCTGATGTCGAACACGAGTCCATAAATGTCTGTGCGATAACTGATAGACAAGAGTCGACTGACGAAGACTTTTCCACATCGAACAGAAAGTCCGGATTCTTGACTAAATTGACCCAAAATCGAAGCGGAAGACTAGAAGGAGACAAAGGTTCGGATCAGTTCCAGTCTGAAAGGGTTGAGGTCAAGCCATACCTATTGCTTTTCCAGGCGTGAATCACTTCGGGATCAGTGATCCCACAACTGTTTGCGGTCGAGTCGAGCAAATCAAAGAGCCATTTGACGGCCAGCGGAAGCTTATCGTTGACCGTAAGGATAGTCGACAAGAAGTCGTCCACATATTTCTGAATCGTTCCCTGAGATGAGAAAATGTTTAGAATGAAGATCAAAGGACAGGTCTGTTGGGACATACCTTTGTGGAGAGGAGTCGCGTCAGATAGATCTCTGGTATGGCTTTTGGGATCTGTTCCTTAGAATTGTTAGTTTGATTGTCTTCGAAAGGTCTGACCAAATGCCAGGTCCGGACCCTATCATCACAGACTCGCGTACTATTACTGTTGATAGTACTGTAATAATGGCAGTAATTGTTGTAACTGTTCCGCGACGGCGAATGCAAAGGACTGTTCGAAGGAATCGTTTCATACAAATGGTTAGACGACCGCCGCTCCCGAACTATAAGACTCATGACAGCCGTGTCTTTAATGCCGTAATGGCTCAGAGTATTCAATCGCTTCCAACCGTTCACCACTTTAGTGGTCAGATCTTCGTCGGCCAGAATCAGATGTCCGCCCCTCCCGTGTCTCCACTCGAGGTCTACTTCATTGACAGAAGGCCTCTGAGAGAACGGGACGTTCTTATAGATGGTGTCCAATATCTTGCTCTTCACTTGACTTATTGTATCGCAGTTAAGGACACGACACTGGACTTTGTCGGGAAGTCCTTCCTGTACCACATGAACGATCACAATCGAGAAGTCAACCTGTTCTCTGAGGAGGCGTTCTTCTGACAGCGAATACCGCGAGTCATGTGTGACATAGTCTACCGGACCCTTCTCTATCTGGTTCTTAAGGGCGCTGAAGAGGACGAAAAGGGAACGACCGGCCACTTCGTTGATGTACTTATACATACAAAGAGACATCCAATTTGTCAGCAGTTTCTCGACCACGGACTCCGTCCGCCGTAAGAGTAGTTGAGGGTGTTTTGAGGCCACATACTTCTGGATCAGTTTAAGGAGGAGTTCCCGAAGAATGCTTAAGAAGTGATGGAAAAGATTGTCAATAAAATTGAATACAAATAATGGTTTGTTTGACTGACTCGAAGGCGTAATCCATTTTCTCCATCAAAATGATCATTAGAAGTGACGCCACATTAACTCTGGAGACCATAAAGAGACACATATTTTACAAGTTTTAGATAACGGCTCTCAGACTGGGATCTAAGCCCAGGGTTAGTAACAAATGATTGCAATCAATGCTTACTTATCACGAATTGTAAACGATTTCTGTAATTCCAGGGTCTCGATGAACACCAAGAGAAAGGAACGGTTGTATATTAGTTGCTCGAAGTGTGCCATCGATTCCTCGCTGTTGAACGGATGGCCGTTCGAGTGCTGGACCGCAAACACAAAAATGTGAGACAAGAGTGACAAATGGTTGGCCAGAACTCAAAGAACTGGAAACCTAGTGATTGAGCGATGGATTAATAAGTAGGGAAAGGACTTACTTTGTAGTCGAGCGAAATAGGACTTCCATTGTCTGGTAATCCCGGAAAGAAGACTTTGATGATATACGCCCTGTGGTCGAGGGTAGGAATGCCAGTGGTCTGAAGATCGTTATTCAGATCAGTCATATCCGTTTGCAATTCAGCGAAAGCCTGTTTACACTCTTGACGGACACTATTCTCGAGAGTATCCATTTGTAATTGGATTCTCTTGTATTCCCGCTCGGCCTGAGTGCTCTTGTGTTTGAAGATGGCCAACACGATCAAAGACAGCACCATTAGGACGGCTCCCGTGGCCACAAACATAGCGATCACGAAAGGCGGCATCTCATAAGTGGCCGACACTTCGTAGCGAAGGTAACCGATTTCATAGCGAAGATTTCCGATTCTGACCACAACTAAAGGCAAGTCGTTATCGGTTTTGCGACCGATTTCATCGGTTCCCGAGGGCTGGTCTTCGGGTGGGAGGCAAACCAACTGAGTCATACTCAGGGAAGTTATGTTACAAGTGTTTGTGCCTATCGTCACATTGACCTCCGGCTCACTAGCGGCTGATCGGAGATTCTCGCCCTCAATCACCAGAGACTCCCCTTTGTATAGCTTTATGCCATTCAAGAGCTTCTCATCAAATGAGAAGAGTTTCGGGTCTGAAATGTAGACCAAATCGGAAGCCATTAAAGGGTAGAACTGTTCCAATTCGCGGACCGACAGGACGTCATCCATAACGAAACCGATTCGTAATTTAAGGCCACTATTACTGACATCGCGGACATGACTTCGCGAAGGACTCGGAACTGAGTAAACCTCTCGAGGGATATAAGGCGAAGGACAGGACATCGCTGTCGAGTTGATTACATGACAGTTCTGGTGATCAAAAGTAATTTAATAAATGACCAAATCGTGACATTTGTCACAGAATTACCGTTTCATTGACCAGATTCTCGGCGTCGAAGACTGCGATCCGCGGCTGTTGTATGGAAGAGAAGTTAGTGCCGGTCACGAGAAGAGGTCGACCGCCGCTGACGAAACTTTCTAAGGGATAGATTCTGTCGATTGTCGGGTCTTTCGTGTATTGAAACGGATTCAGAAGCGTATGATTAGAGCCATCAATGCGAAGGACTAATTGGCGGACATTGAATGAGGGATTGGGTGCGGGGGTTGTCCGACAACTCAACTGACGACTACTGGCCAGTGATCTGCGATTAGAGCAATGGATTAATTCTATGCGAAAAATGATCGATCGGTTGGCCATCAATTGAATTAATTGGATGTTAATTTGAGTTAATATAGAGAATCAATTATTCGCCTACCGTTCCACACGACAGGGCAGGTCATCCAAGAATATCTCGGTATTGGATCCGATGTTCAGATTAGAACCGGTCAGATAGAGTCGGGTTCCGCCAGACTGTGGGCCCACTTTGGGATTCACATCAGTCAAGTGTATCGCCTATTGATCACAATTTAAGAATAATTAGTAAACTATTGATAGGACGACACACCCATCGGATGGCTGTGCCGTTGAGCCGATTATGAGGACTGATGGCAACGATCGGCCGCTCATTACTCATTAAAACAGATCCGACACAAAACCGACGGCTAATGAGTCGCGAATATTATCGCTAATTACATATGACTTTGCACTCAATCTAAACTAATTTAAATGAATTTCGGATCGATTTGTGTCATAACAGCTGTTGACGAGAGGCAAAGGAGGAGAGGAAAGGCTCACGAATTCCATAATTGTGTCGATCATTAATAAACATTAAGAATTCGAGTCCTCTTTGTCGACAAGAATTGCGATTCCATTAGAAAACACTTAAATTCTGTGTAATTCTTAAACGATGTTTATATGAGATAAAGAATTGTCAGAAAAAGTCGTTTCGCTGTAAGTCTTGAGACTCACTCCTCGTAAATGTCTCTGATTTAAGACCTCTTTTATTGGATTTTCAAATAATAAAGAAATACTGAAAAACAAAAGGAAAGAAAATAATAAACAATTTGTTTTAGTTATAGTTTTGAGAATAGATTGCGTTCAGAGATCACAACAATCGAGAGAACAAATAAAGTAATGGAAAATGAGTTTAAGTCAACTCTGTTTAGGTTGTTATCAAAGAATTAGAACTCAAACAGAAGACAAACCATTGGTCTGTGTCTGCAATCAATGCCAAAGTCTTAGAGAATGGATGGGAATCGCGAAGACTTTTAGCTCAACCGAGAGATTAGAAAATAGGAAACAGTTATCGAAAACATTAGCGAAGAAACACAATATTATTATTGTTGAAGGGATTACGAGTTAAATGAAGTTATTATGGAACCCATGAAGACCTGGAAGAGTCTCAAACTGATAAAGAATAAGGATATCTCTGTCTCTGTAATGAAATTCTGGTCAGAATTGCATCAAATTCTGTGTTTGGTTCGTAAGTACGGATCCAATCGAGAGAATAATCAGTGAATCGCGTTCTGAAGTGAAAACAATCAATAGTTGCAAAAGAAGACAAAGAGGACTGAATAGTGAGGACTGGAGAAGAGATTGAGAGCTGGGAGGAGAGAGAGAGGAGAGGAGACCCTATTTTACAATAAACTTTATCAAACAATTGGTGTTTTGCCAACAAATTCGATGACTATTATCACGCTCTGACATGAGATTGAGAACACCTGCGACTCATTCCTCCTATGATACCAGTACTCGACGGTAACACTCAATGCCATCACTCGAATCGACCGAAAGAGACAATTCTGTCGGTCTCTCAGCTCTTCAAACGTTAACCGAACCGGAGCTCAGGTTCTCAAACACTAGACTAGAGTTGATGTTAACTACTGTTTAATCGGAAAGCAATTGCATTACAAAAGACAAACATTGTTCGCCTCTTAGAATGGATTCCACCCATTGTTTAGCAACTCTTGAGGTAAACATGGTTTAAATGTGACTGTCATTAAGTGATACACAATTTTTAAAAGATGTCTGTAATCTATGGAATTGAACAAACTTTACGAACCAGTTGTTAGTAAAAACATTTTTAGGGCTAAGCCCTCGACAAGAGATATGGCAGTGAATTGTAATTAAAATTATATCAATCACTCGACGGAACCCAAAAACACAATCCATCATAAATTTGTTTGCGATATAACGACAATAATTGAGTTTCTCTTTTGCTGTGAGTCTAAAACCAATCCAAAGACCAAATGTTTTGCTATACTAACGACTAAAGCCTCGAGACTTTTATGCAACGAATTCTCAATGCTTTTCAATTCAAGTTTTTTTTCAAGGGATTTATGTTTTGATAGTTTTTTTTTGTATTTGAAATTGATATGAGACTGAATTAGCCTTAAGAGAGAAGGAGAGAGCGAAAGGAAAACAAAACCTTTAAAATCTATTGTCAAAAATAATTTTCAATCGGTTTATATGACATCGAAGTGACTGAAAGACATTGAGTTTTGTATCGGATTATGTCTTATCTCTTATCGATTGCCTTCAGATTCAATTGTAGTGAAAGTCATGTATACCTTGTATTGGAACTTCTCCTGAGCGCGAGTAACGCCGGCTCTGTTGCCAATCACGACCACCGCTGACTGCGGACCCGAAAAGCTCGGACCCGTTCGACAGACCACTCGAACAGATATACTGTAGTCGACCGGAACGCAAGGTATGCCTCCGATCGCCACTTTGTCTCTGATCTCTTCCTCATTGGCCCCGAGATTAGATCCTTCGATGGCCACTAGAGTTCCGCCTTCGACCGGACCCGAGAGCGGATGGATCTGTAGTTTAATTAAGACATTTGATTAAGTATTCATTCATTTGTCAAACAATTGTTGTAACAAAAGATTTAATTTCACTAATGAGTGACTAATATATGATTTAGTGATACCATTAGACGACTAATCATAGACTGAGTGAAAGACAGCAAAGAATCGATTTTCAAAGCCATCACTGAATATAAAAAGCATTCATTGGGTTCTTTGAGTCAATACTTTTGTGTAAAGAATATTAGAAAACCAGAAAAAATACAATATATGGCCAAAGAATAGAATAGTTATATAAAAGTGTATATTATTTTGGGATTTCATTCATCATTTCGTGTTTGTCAGAAACACCTGACTATTGCGCTCAAGAATAGACTAAAGAGACCAAAAAGAAGAGCAAAAAAGTTCATTAAACTGGAAAACGAATGGAACATAACGTGAAAAAGGGATGAAATATTGTGAGAAAAATATTTTGTTGTGAAACCCATCTCTCGAGAGATGGATAGCATTTGAGCGATGAGAGAGAGAGGGAGAGAGTGAAGGAAAGGGAGAGTAAGGGAGAGAAAGACCATCAGAGCCTGAATTATACTACAATACACGACATTACAAATACTTTTTATACGGTTTTAATTAAAAACTCAAACCTAGATCTGAGTGATAGCACAGACTATCACATCCTAACCAAACCTCACTCATTCATCGCTTCTTTCTATCGGCATATTTCACTCAAATTAATCTTTTGCTGAGTTATCTCTCAATCTCTTTCTCTTTCCTAATATTTTACTCTGTATTTACTTTTAGCTCTTTATTTGAATTAATCAAAAAAAATATATTTTGAGATAAGAAGAGAGGAATTGGAATTCATTTTAATTAGTTTTGACTTAAATCTAATCATAGCTTTGCTTTTGATTTAAATCATTTGGATTTTTGTTTGAATTGAGACCCAAATCATTGCGAACTCAAACTGAACTGATGTCCAAAAGGTTTTGTTCAAGAATTCAATTAAATTTGAAAATAAAATAAATAAAACGAGAATTAATTGCAAACAATATATAACCAGAAGTGAAATCCAAACACAATTCACTGATTTATTAAATGCAATAAATTCTTTGGCCATTGATTTGATGGCTTGTGAGGAACGGTCTCCACAACAGAGGACAGGCATATAATTTTGGACCAATTACTCAGTGGTTATTCAAATCAAATTTTTATTCAAAACACTCGAAGCTATAAATTTGAGAAACAATTTGATTTGATTAGTGAGAGGACTCACCCAATCGATTCTGGGTGGCGGACACGAGGGCGCCGGTCGTTCCACACAGGAGTCCACATACGAACACTGGTTCGAACACCAAACGCATTGATACTTCTTATCTCGGGTCTGACATAGGGAACAGTCGGGTCTTCCCGCGTGACTGCCCAGTAAATGGCATTTATAGAGCGTTACTGACGGACAAAGAAATATAAATTAAACCAAGAATTGAATGAATTGCAAAAATAGTGAGTCTTTGAGTCTTTGGTATCGCAAATGTGATGAGACATGAATTGAAGGCTCACTACAATCGCAGACAATATGCTTACCATTGGTTCTGTCAATAAACGTATCGCTGTTCCACAAGACAGTCAACTGTCCCTTCAGTTCTCCCACATCTTCTTCATAGGTATACTAGAGATCGGAACGAATGGAATGATTGCAATGAAATTATTTTTTGTCTGCACTCGGGTTTTGGTCTCTTGTGTTATATACTATTTGATTGAGTATTGGATGTGAGACACAGATTAACATCAATAGAGAAATGTATTGCAAACAGAAATGAATGGAAAGATATGTTTGAAGAAAGTTTTGGACCAAAACTGACACAAAAGTGTGCGATAGGTGTGGATCGGAATCGAGACAATCGATTGAAATAGAAATGAAAGTTTATTAATGATAGCTATGGCTAGGAATCAGTCGGTGGGGAATGGAATCAAAAGAATTCTCCGATAATAAACGAGATAAGAATAGGACAAGACTTACGACACTCTCAGCACAAATCACTTTATTATCTCTGACTCTGGCGAAGACCCGTTCCTTTGCGCCTTCAATCTCGACAATACACTGAAAGCCTTCCTATAATTCGTTAATAAAATACAATTAAAAATCCATAAATTAGATGAAGTAATGATCATATAATGAGATAATGGTAATTATGGACACTCACGAGAGATGAGATCAGATTTCTGACTTCGATAGTGATCTCTCTTCGAGCGCCGTTCGGTATTAGGATTTCGTTATCGATTGTGAACGACGGGCAGTGCTGTCGGCCTTTGATTAATGAATTCTGATGACTGTTTTCCCCGACGATCACCCTTCGGGCACAGGAGGACGTGTTGTGAGTGCACAGGTTCTCGTGCATACACCAATTACAGGCCCAGGAACTGGTCACACAAGACTTACAAGTCTTGTGAACAGTGCACTCGTAAAAGACAAACGACCGCTGAATAAAGTCAGTGTCCGTTTCACTACTCCTGACCGCAAGATTCACCAACGCGTGGTCTTTTCCCGGTAGTATCGGTGGTCTGGAGACTACCGATGGGGCCATACATGATAGTCCGTTGCGGGAGACGCGGGCAGGGATTGGAGAACTGTTGCCGAAGACGCAGAGATAATTGGCTCCGTATGGCAATTGTGGTAATTGATAGATAAGGAGTTCCACCGTTGAGACGGTATTGTAAGGCATGAACTCTGGTTTTATGGCCTGAAAGTCAATACATTGTGTCGTTTCTAAGGACAGCCATCGCGGGGAACTGATTATCCTCTCAGAGATTCCCCAATTGGTGGCGTTATGGCACTCGGCCTTCACTGTACACCTCTTCTCGAGTGAACACCACCCGCAGTACGGGTTTCGGGCCTCCAAACACTTCTCGCAATTGCTGTGTTGAGTACATCTTTCGATCATGACTTTGGCTATTTTGTACGGCGAGGCAGCGATCATATACTTTGGACTTTGTTCGTGATCCAGGTATATGTCAGACAGAATCGGATGACCGCGATCTACAATCACTTCTTCGAATTCATCAGCACTTTTTGCCGATGATATTAAAACTTTTTTGACCGCGCCTTCATTGGTACCGACAAAGGCCACAGTGTGCTGACCGTTGGCGGTGGCCGTCACTGCCGTCAGAGTAGTGTTCTGGTAGACGATCACTGGTTGTGACCAAACGGGTACCGAACCATTCAGTTTGACCGCTTCGTTACAAAAGTTGAGAATATTTCCCGCTTTTCCCGGTTCTGGACATTCGTTGACACTTCCGGCGATATAATCCATATTTCGGGTCAAAACACTTCCATTATAGCAGAGATGAATGTTTTCGGTAAACTTTTGTTCGATCTCTGAGACGGGAAACACACAAACGGCTGAATACTGGTCTGGTTTGGCCGAGTGGTCAATACTAGTAGAGAAGACTCCGATAAACACTTGAGAACCCCTTTCTATCCTCATATCATCGGCCAAATCATTGCCGGCTTTGATGACCACCGCGTCCTGTAGTAGATTAAAGTCGGTTCCGTCGGGTGACTGGCATTGGAGAGTGACTTCGGTATAGGTATGAAATCCGGCGTCACTGATGCAGACCCGCGCCAACCGACTGATAAAACCCCATTCCTCGAGGGCTCGCAAATGAGATTTTCGCTGAACTGTCGCGAAGTATATGAAGTCATTTGAGTAAAAGCTATAAACATATTTGACGAGAAAGTAATCGCGAGAATTGGAACTGATGTCCACCCGAGCGTTGTCGGTGAATGACTTCTCGATGATGTTGAAGAGTTTTCCCGTTTCGAGGGATCGGCTGCTGATGGCCGGCACCATATCTCGATAGGGACCCAATCGCGAGTTAGTGGCGGCCACATAGAGCACGGGCACTGTGTGCTGGCCGTAGTACTTGGCCGGTCCGACTAAGGCGATTGTGGACGAGTTCTCGTCGTTGGACGCAACCGGAACGGTGACCAACTCTTCCCTTTGGCCGATATCACGCAAACTGTGTCTTTGACACGAGCCCTGATGGACAGATCCACAGGCGATCAGCATCTTTGAGAACGGATCGATGACTAGCACTTTGTTTATGTTATTTGTCAAAGGGATCAGATTGTCGTCTACACCACTACAATCACCGGGAGAGCACAATGGACTGTCCCTAATGGGACCGGTCTGTACGGCCACTTCCATCGTGAAGTTTGAATTGAACTGATAGATCCAATTCGTGGCCCCGACGTACAGGTGACCAGAGGTCGGGTCGTACGCCATGTGCGTGAAGTTGACAGTCTTGTTGTGTGTGGTATAGGAGGCGAAGATCGGGGGTTCGTGGGAGAGGTGGTGGTGAAGGGCATCGCACAGTGCGGTAGAGCACAGGTATAGACATAAACAAGTGATCAACAAATTTACAGTTGTTTGACGGGAATTGTTTGCCGATATCCCGAAGATATGGCCATCGATTGAGAAGTATTTATTCCTTGTCTTCATCTTTAAGTTTGTTATGAATTTTGTTTTCAGTTATTTATCTGAAAAGCGATGAATATTTTTGACTCTCTTTCCGCTCGTTTTGAAGATATTTTTGTTGATTTCTATCATTCCTTTCGATCTCTTTATGACTTGGAATTGGATTCGAAGAACAAATTCTTTATTTTATTATATTTTCTCTTCTCTTATATAACATTATTTGTATCGATAGTTCGGCCGAAAAGTCTTCGTCCGAAACATGTCTGGAATTCTGTTTCGAAAAACGAAAGAAATATTTTCAGTGAAAAAGTTAAGAATTAAATAATAAACTAATCAATAAATTTTGATTCAATTTAGAAATCGCTCGAAAAAAGCAATAAAAATGAAAAATAGTTTTCATTTCTGGTCTATTGAGAGCCAATTCTTACTTTGATTTAGACCTAGAGATCAAAATTCCACAACAAATCATAAAATTACGATTCGGTATATAATCGGACGAAAATATTTTCATCAATTTTTGTCACATATTCTCAAATGATTTTTCCATCAAATATGAGACCAAATATTTTCAAATAACTTATCAACAGATTTGACACAAAAAGATATACGAAATTGAGAGCCAATTCAAAAGTTTAGTCCAAATGGCATTCAAAGTGCAAAACCATTTCACGACTATTGCTATTGAATATGAGATCAGATCTGAAGAGTTTTCAGAAGATATCTCTCACACAATACCAGAGAAACTGAAATATCGATTCCCTTTCGTCGCTATTCCTCTCATTTAATCCCAAATAGATTTGGAAATCAGTGGTTAAATGTATTTATGCCGAAGATATTAAACTAGAGATGAGATTCAGTGAACACACGATCGGAGATAAGGCTGAGCACAGGCAGGGAATGGCAGTCCAGCACTGGTCCAGCAGTTGATAGACTAATAGACATCGGAGTAATACTTGTCATTAAGTCTTACACAATCTAAGGGCTCATCATTTCATAGATGAGATGATCAGACGATTCGTACATCTGTTGGATATGTTGTGAAGACTCTGATCCGACACTTAATCGCATTTCTCCGAAGTATTTATTTCATTAATTCGAGTCAATAATCAAAAGCCAAAAGCAAACGATCGGCGACTCAGAGCCGAGCCATCAATAGTCGGCTCATTTGGTCCACAAATAAAAACTTTTTACGCAATTTTCAGACGAATTAATCATTAAATAAAATCAAACATAACTTTTGAGATAATTTAATCAAACTATTGGTTCAGATCTCAAACACTGGATTCAAGTTTTGGGCGAAATTTAATAATAAATTTGAATAAATTGTTTGCAAACTTCGGTAGAATTTGTATTATTTTCAGATAAATAGTCGTCAAAAACGCCTCTAATATATTGACTAATAATGAGCCGCTCAGAGCACAGACACCACACATAGACTAAACCGAGTCTATCTTCAGAGCACACCACCGAAGAGGGACTGAGTGTGCGATTGAGAGACCACCAGGTTTTAGGATCTAATGATACCCATCCAGTGATTGCTTTAACTTTGGGAAAGTTTGGAGAAAAAATAAAAATGGGTGGGAATCAGAGCCAAATTGAGGGGAGACTCGAACCAGCCTTACAACAGTTGTGCTCCGGCGAGCACTGCCTGTGCCTACATGTAAGGCATGGGCACTACTATGGGCTCATATGAGCTCAGATGAGTTTAGGCACCGATATTATTATTACTGTCAAACACACGTCTACTGAAAATTATGTGAAAGCCATACCCGAAATAGTTTTTAAAGAGAACCTATGCTTTGGCTAAAGAGTCGCACAGTCTATGAGATTAGAGTCAAACCAATAGTCATGTCTAGCCTTAAGAACAACTTCTTAGGGCTAACTCTGGATGAGTGCCCACCGATTCGTTTTGGGTCAGAATAACTTAAAATATGCGAAATATCTTTCAATTATTCTCCACGTTATCTGCTTTGGTGGCCCTTCACTCGAGAGGGCCCACACTTCACAATTGAATCACTAATTCACTAATACTTTTGATATTTTTGATTCTTTGTGTTCACTGTTTTCCAAAAGTATAGTTACGAAAGTCAAGTGTCAGTCGAGAGAAAACACACAAACATTATGTGCGAAGAAATAACTGAATTCCGCTTCAAATAAAACATTTAAACAATTATTAAATACAAAACACAAACGCGTGAATACGAGTGAACCATCTTTGGGTCATATCTACCGATTGTTTCGGTCTTTCTCTTCGGTTCAACAATTATTTTGATGGATAGGATATGGATCATAAAGTCCTGACTGCGGAGGAGGTATTAGAATAGCGAAACACAAATCGAAATCAATTAAATTAATGGCTTTTTTCGCTATCATAGAGTGATTGTGAATAATATTTCAAATTTATTATTAAAGCAAAAAATTTACGAATAATATGAGAGATATTATGCGAAACGATATTTGGAAGACTGAAAAATGTATAAATAGTTTGGGAGTTATTGTACGATTGGAAATGTAAATGCAATTCAGACTAATTCAGAGAATGAAAATGTAAATTAAATTTCGAATCCATTCAAAAACTTTTATTTTCAATTGTAATGCAATACTGAATACCTTAACCAATAGCTCGAGCATTGAGTTTCGGTACTTCAGAGACAAGGAATGAGTAAATAATATTAATAAAACTAAAAGCATTTGATTTGACGCCGAATTAGACTATGTTTTAGAAGAATAGATCGATATATAACTGAATGAATGGATTGTCAGACGATATTACACTGTTATTGTGTGATTAGGTTTCGGCACAAACTACCAGTCCTTCCATCAGTCCTTACATCAGTCGGTCCACAATCCATAATAATAATTCATTTACTCGTCTCTCGTCTCAGAGATTTATAAACTTGCAAATAGACATAATAGGGGTCTGATATGGGTCTGAAATGGAAGTGAAATGAGTAATAATATGGGAAATCGGAGACAAACACAGGCTCTGAATGGATAGACTGAGGGAACGCCACTATTAGCAGCAAATTTGAAAACATTGCAAAATCTTATGAATGAGAAGGGAATGCATAATAACTTTTCATTACCAACCGCTGACTTGGATTGTATGGAAAGGTATGAGCGCTCAGACTGTGAGAGACGAGTAGACACACGAGTCCTTCGGTCGGAGAGAAAGTGCAATAAAGAGCCCAAACTTTACTTTACTTAAGGCTGTTATGAGTTATTTGAGATGAGATAGTATTAGCGGACAGACTGACTGTGAGACTGACTTTATTGGCGGAGAACCACACACATAGTTGTCGGCCATCAAGTGGTCATCAGTCACGGGTCCAGTGATGAGGTCAGCCGTCGCTGAAAATTTCATTAAACCGTATAAATAGCACACAAAACGAGCGATGAATGAAAAGTCGATTTGAAGGCAAAGCACTTGTTATTAGTCTTATTTTGTCAGAGATTTCCCTTTAAGTCTATTTGTCTGGACATGACTTCTAATATAAATAACTCGGTCTTAAGATCGAAGACAATCAGATAAATAGTGACCACAACTAAAAGGAATGGTTAGTCAGAGAAGACAACAGAACTGACAATAAATGTGTCGACAACTGAGCGCTTATATTGGCTTTCAAGACATTTATTTGACTAAACGAACGGATAGTATATAAAGGACTTTAATAAAAGGATCGGTTTTCGGATTCACAGATATCCCAACTTTATTGCCACTGATTCTCATTGGCGGACATTCTCACCGAACCATATCTTCTTCGATGATATTGAGGTCTATTGTCTAATATCGTTGACAATTGTGTTTCGCATTGCATTCAAAGCGCATTTGTAAACAACTATTCGTAAGCAAAGACTTGAGCGACGGTTAACCCTATCGTTGGGTATTATCGTTGCCATCGATGACAACAAAACCGAATGCGAACCAGAATTAAAAGTAATAATAGACGAGAAATAGTGGTTTGGAATAGAGTTAGGGATCGGTTGACAATACAAAGAGTTGTCTCTCTGTCTCTCATTTTGTCTATTATTGAATTGTTAATCAAACTCTTCATTCGTCCCAATATTTGCCCAAATGTTTAGTTCTTTGACTCAAACTCTTTAATTAAGTAAAGATTTCTCTTTAGTATTAACTAAAATACAGTTCACCTCATTTAACATCAGAGGAAAGGGTGGACTCGTATTTGCTTTCACTTCTAATATCCACTATTTATTCAATTCATTTATTAGATATTTGTTTGAAATTTGAAATAATTTGGTCCGAAAAGTGAACCAAAGCCTAGAATTTAGAGTCATTTCAAACGACAAACTCTTTTGCGATACGATTCTTGTGTTCACTGAATTCACTGAATTTCTTCATTCAATAGGTTTGTGTATAATATTTCCAAATGAAATGATAAGTTGGAAAACGACTGAATAAAAGTTAATGTATTATTGCTGTAATAAATATAACATTTTTGGCACAAAAATAGCTGTAATTCTGTGTTTGACTATAAGCTCAATGTTTTCGCTCATTCGGTATAATATTCTGTATTTGTTGGCGAATATTAGTCAACATTAATGTCGTGTAAATGCTTTTTATTAATTAAATTCTGTTTGAAATATGTTTTTGATGTTTGGCTTCACTTGGATTTCACGCCATCGAGAGATCAATCACTTGGAGTCCAAAAGCAAATGCACTTAACATTCATTGAACTTTTCGATCGAAAAGTCGACTCAGATTTAAATAATAATGCATTCAATGAATCGAATGAATGAATAATAAGTCGGAAAAATCAAAGTTTAGACTCATTTGAGACTCGGTTTTGGATGAGAATAGAGAAGAATGAAAGGAAAAGTTATCTTAAATCGAGTATCAGTCGACTCAATGGGACTAATGTGGGACCAAATCAAAGCAAAACCAATATAAAGGTCTCCTAAACTGTGTGCAAGAGATCCGCCACTAATCCTATTCAAGCGATACTAACGAACGATAACATTATGGATGAGAACTAACGGTAACTTCATTTTCCTCCCCCTATCCCTTCCCTAACCCTATCTCAGACACAAATCGACACAAACTTTAGTTCTGGGGAAAGGAATCAAAAGCCAAAAATGTGTTATCAATAGAGAAGAGCTCTGCCTCTGATCGACACCACGGGCTCTGACGGTCTCTGTATTAGCCGTTCAGACATCACTTCAATAGGAATTTCATTTCTGAATCACTTTTTCTTCCGAAACAATGATTTGAGAATTCAATGAAAATTCAATACTTTATTTAAAGTATACAAAAACGTAACGAAAGAATGAAATGTTTGAATGGGTTTGGGGTCGAAAGAGATGCCGAGCAATGGGTCTGACATTTGCAGCGATCGTTGTTATTAAAGACAAGGCTTTAAGTCAATGGATAACAGTTGCGACTTATGGTTGGCTCGCAATCCGAGACAATAATAATGACTGGCTTTTACTCAAAATTATCGTCAAAGCAAAGTGTGTTCGCTCCTATACTCCAATACTATTATAATATATGTTTTATATTTCAATTTTCATATAGAATTACCAGTTTTTTAGTGTCGTCCTGACTGTCGTTCCCACTCTTCTACCGAAACTGATGGTAATCCGAGAGCACTGGCGGTCGGAAAACAATATTCTGGAGAAGAGAAAGAAAATAATACTATTATTAATATATTATATGAAGAGTTTGTCAAAGAATTAATGAATTTATTCAAAATCTAAATCATATTTTCAGCCATTAATTAATTATATAATAAATTGTGATTATATTCTTGTTTTTGACGCCGTTTGACATCACATTAATTCAATTATAATATATTATTGAAGCAAATAAACTGAAATCTTGTTAAGTCTGTTAAGTCTGAGACTCGATTAAAATTACAGCCAAACAGAGTCTATGTTTTGAAATTCTAATCACATAATTATCGAATGGTTTGAGACGAAAATTATTCGATAAAATAATTTTATTTAGAAAAATACTCATTAGAGACGAGTCTTTAAACCTATCGAATCATACGATCGGTTAAACAAAAAACAAAACTAAAAAATTTTGGATTTAATTATAAACCGATTTTTGTCGAAAATTGGGACCAAATTATGCAATAAATTAAGAGTTAATTTAAACCTCGAAATAACAC
>JAQGAJ010000257.1:0-17709 GCA_034689365.1 Liebstadia similis | reverse complement strand
CGTTTTATTCAAAGATAACGACAAACAAAAACTTTTTATTATATTATATTATATTTTATATAATTTATATATATTTTCAGCTCTTCTTTGCAAATATATTTCTCTCTTTGGCTCATCTCTTATCGAGACTTCAAATTTGAAAACATTTTTATCGCAAAAATAATTTAATTATTGTTCCGATCATTGAATTAATTGATTTGAGTAATCATTACTCGACTAAACATTTGTGTCTTTATATCTTTGACTTGATATTTGACAACAATATGGATGTAATTTTGTTTTCAGATCTCTTAACTATAGATCTATTAACCGATTTGTCGTTGTTGTATAAATATGTATAAATCATTTGTTTAATTCAATTGTTGTTTTGATTAAGTTCTTGGTGTTTATAGGGACTAACGAACTGCATCTTAAGTGATACTGTGCTCAGAGCTCAGGTCACTTGACTCGAGAGGGAAATGCCATAATTGACGAGATCTTTATATAATGCATATTCATATCAAACAATACTTTTCTCCCATAACTCTTATTCATGTGATTCGAGCCTTTAATTCATAATTCAAATCAATAACTAATCCTTTAATACGTTTTCAATTATTTTAATATTCAATGAGTTCTGAAGTTTCGCTGCGTTTTGCTATCGGACTCTTCAGATCTGATCCACTGCTCACCCCATCGACAGCCCAATCACCAGTCCTTCCCTAAACTCTTCAGCAATTCTTCAATTATGACTTAAACTCTATTCTAATGAGAGAACTATATTCTTGGATAAACTCGACATTGATTTGACGAGAATATTGAGTTATATCTTCAATCATAGCAAATGTTGGATATGCAGGGTATGAAATAAATTGAAGCTAACATTCATATTGAATGATAAATGAGATAATTTATCAAAAAAATTATCGGAGAAAACAGAAAAACACTCTTTGAATAAACAAATGAAGAGTCACTTAAGACAAAAATGACATTTCATTAACTAATTGAAGATTAATTAAACGCAAACCAAACCATTGAAAGGGAGACCCACTAAGCCCTGGATCATAATATCCTTAACGACAACCATTCGAACCCCTTTTACAATTACGAGAGCAGTCTTATTGTTAACGACAACCAAGAACTTCAAACTATTTGTTAATTTGATATTTATATGAATTTTATGGTTCCTATGATAACATTTAAATATCTATTCGATTCTTCAGTTTTATCGCTAATAATTTCAATCCTTTTATTTGTTTTAATTGATTAATATATTAATTAATAAATCATTTTTTCTAAACAAACAAATAATATTAAATTATATGTAAATTATAACTAGTTTATTAAAACTATACTAAAACTGATGAAAAATGCTTCCAAACAAATGTGCAATGAATATGATTATAATGATAATGATATTGATATTTATTCAATTTTTAAATTTTAATTAACAAAATCACACATTTTTGACAAATAATTTAATTTGATTGACAAAATCCAAATAAAGTATCGTTTATTTGAATTTAAATTTGAATTTTGTTTGATTTAAATCATTCTATATTTGCTTGAATTTTCTTATCGCACGACACTTTCAGTTGAATTGCCATCAGAAAGAGATTACTTGGTGTTTGAATATGTGAAGGGACTCAAGGATGTGAAGGATGTGAAGGATCGCTCAATTTGTCAAACCATTTGTCAAACGATCATTTAGTGACGACTAACTAATGAGCACGGATTGGACTTTTAGCCCATTTTCATTTCAAATATTCCCTCCTTTTTGTTTCGATTTTAAAAACTGACAATTTCTCGAATGCCTTACAAATAATTAATAAATAATAATAATTAAAATTTTATATATCATAACAAAAGAAACGATTGATTCGATGAATGACATGGATTACGAATGACAAAGTCTTTTGTAAAAATGCTTTTCACTCTTATTATTAAATTATTATTTATATAATTATTCGATTAATCGCATGATCCTATCGATTGACTCCGAAAGATATTAATTTTGTTGATTTGATCGATGAAACTCTCAAAGCAATAGTCAAACGTGTCTTCGTATGAATACCTCTTTCGTAATTAACCGCAATCATTATCATTATAGAAAAGCACCCGCGATGGACATACGCTGAGCCATCACGGGCTTCGGTCATAAGTCAATTCAATGTAAATACGATTAAATCAATTTGATTTAATTTAATTTAATTAAAGCCACGATAGCTTTATATACAGCTTATGTGTATATAACCCACGATTATCCGCATATTTGCGATGACCTGACCGTAGTCTCAGCCGAACCTCAATGTGTTTTGATTTCTTGAGTTATGGACAAAGAGATACTTCGATTACTTTAGTTTTGCCACTGAAATACACTTCTTTGTGTATTTGGCGTATGAAAGCAATACAACTGTTAAAGTATATCTGTTTTTATATGACTTTAGTGTTTCAAATTGTGGACAACTCTCAGAGAGATTAAGTGTGATATGTATTGACGATCCTTCGGAAGACCATAACCGAAACGATCGAATCGATCGAATGGTGATTATTGTCGGCCATAGCTCTCAGTCTCACTCAGCTCTCCCTCAGCTCTCTATCAGCTCTCCCTCGCGAGTCTCTCCTCCGAGAGAAGCAATATTCCAAATAAATGCCGATATCTTTCAAAAGCAATATTTGTTTATCAATAAATAAAATGTTTTATTCGTTTATATAATGTTTTTTATTGATAAAAACCCAAATAAAATATAAGTTATATTCGGTTTTAAAGCACTTTACTCTCTGTGAGTGATCGCACAAATGGCACTCTTAGTGAACAATAAGCGTTGAGTTAACTGTAAACCGGGTCCTATCCAGAGATACCATAATGTCCTTCCCGTGAGAATTATTTTCGGCACAGAATCGACTCATTTCTCGCAAAATATAATCATTCTTTTGATGCAATTATTATTGAAATTAATGTCAGATTTTTATTTGTTTTTTAACGAAAAGCGATTACTTCTTCAGAGGAACTCTTGATTTAAGAGTTAAATAAATGCAAAGTTGTGTAGAAATTGAGTAAAAACTATGTGAAAAATGAAAAACCATTGACCAAAAGGTGCCGATAAGGCACTGATAGTACCGCTAATCACTGTATCGATTGAATTGATTTATATAAACAATTTCAGTGTTGTTTCAAATGTTAAGTTTCATAACCATTGATGATCTGTTCCATTGATCATACCATTGATGATACCATTGATGATATCATTGATGGAACTATTCTTATGGTACTTTCGATCGTATCTTTTGATTATTGCTTTCCCAAACTTACTAATAGCTAATGATTTTTGCCAAAACTTAATGTAAGAACTAATTGTAACGATAAATGACTGATAACTGTCTTTCGCTTAATTTCAATTTCTATCTAAACATATTTGAATCAAATCTTAATTCAATGAATTGTGAAAAAACGGTATTTTATATGATTTAAAATTACTAATCACTGGTGCGAAGGGTTGGGCCCATCGGTGGCCATCCCTTCGAAGCCAAAGTCAAACACAATTCAAATGTAATATCCATTTCTCTAACCGTTGAGCCTTTGCTGTAATCTCTCATATAAAAAGAAATTAAATGTTATACAAATGTATATGAATTTAATTAAAATTTTAATTAATTATTATTATTATTATAATTATTATTATTGATTATCTATTATTATAAAACATTTGAAAATTTCAAATAAAAACTTTAAAGCTTATCATCTCTTCATTGATACGTTTATTTAGACCCAAAAATCAAATGATTTGATTGAGACAAACAAAAAGTAAAGATATGTTGTAAGCGATTCTATTTTAGTCGATGTTCTTAGCAGTTGTTTAGACATCGAAACGTTAGAATTACTAAATAGCGAGCAATGCTTTTATTTAATCGATTTGAGATCAAAACCGGACAAAAGTTTGCCTAAAATTCGTCAATCAATTGAGTCATTCGTCTGTTAAACAGAATATTCTGCTTAAGTAGTGAACAAATATTTGCACTGAAATTACAATACATTATCGAAAAACAATTTCTATGTTTCTCTTTGTTTGTTAACTCCTTATGAATAGAGCTTTCTTTGGATCGAATGAAACCTCTCATCAAATCAAAAATCTTTGCATTTCTCACACAAAATGGTCGGACAAACAAAATGTTAATATTAATAAAATGATAGTTTAGTCAGGTTTTGAGATAAGACAAGAACAAGGAGTTGAACCACGATATCCAATCTCCAGGTCTTCGGACTCTCTTTCGATTGGTTTAATTAAATGCCATTAAATAATGAATTATTTCACTTGAAATCCTATTCTCGTTTAATTGTATTAAAAGGAGTTTTACCGGTGTTTCCAGTGATTGATCTGCTCTTTAGGCTCTTCTGATGTGCTGTCCGTTCCTATCATTTAGAGCACAGGGAGGGAAGAGATGGAAGGGAGAGGAGAGGGAGAGAGAGATCCGCAACATTAGAGACAAACATAAGACAAAAGAGTAGAGAAATGTCTTTCTATTGGTTTGTTGTCCGACACTAAAGAATGAATAGATTTTTCATTCACTTCTCTATTCATTCACTCAATGTTTGTAATCCTTTTTCTGGTTCAGTGTTCGCTCGCTTTTATTATTTGTTAGCAATCGAGCAAAATATCTATTTCTGTCTTCCATTCTCATCACAATTATCTCGCACAACACAATTTCCCACTCTTCCCATTGTACCCATGGTTGCCATCGCTTATATGTTGACTCACTCTAAATATTCTTCATTAGATTATTTGATTCTTGATTACTGGCAATAATACCTCGACTCTAATCAAATTATTGATTTTGTCGATCATCTCGTCTTTCATTTTAGAATTGTGTTCAATCGGATCGCACTCTTGGTATCACTCGATCTGAAGACTTGACGTCTTGAGAATGAATTTACATTAAACTGTCTTACATTGGAGTCTATCATCAATTTTCTTCTCAAATCCAATCCATTATATCATATGTTTGGCCGAAATAATACAATTCTATCGACTCTTTCTTTGCCTCAAATTTATTTCAATTGAAACTATATTTTAAAGTCTGAAACGAAAATTATTTTCGAATACAATACCTCAAAGTATATATCAGTTTATTCTCTCCATTATCTGCAATACAGACAAAATTGATTTTAATCTAGTTCTAAGTCTTGGGCCACACATCACATACATCAGAATCACAATACAATGAATCAAATTTCTATCATTCGACTTATACTTAGACTCCATCGCAACACAAATACAGAATTGATTTTAATCCAAATGTTCTTTGTCTGAAAAAAGGAACTGAAATTCAATTTTTAAATATATTATCCACTGATTTACTAGAGTTCTATCCGCGAGGTCTGAATTCGAGTCTTAAGACATTTAAAGCAATGGGTTTGAGATCCGAATGCAATCTCTTGTCGTTAAGCGAATCATTTGGAGACTGACTTCTAAAGAGTTCGAACAAAGTTGTGATGAATTATTAAAATCATTTCAATAATAGATAATTAAATTGAAAATCTCTTTACGTTTCGGTCGTTTCGGTCTTTGTCTTTCAAATCTTAAATTTTCATTTTTCTAAAGAAATCTCACTTAAATGGAAGTAACAATCATTGGGGACATTGTTTTTTACTTTGTCTTATTTGTAATGTTGTCTAAAAAGCATCAAGATTGCATCGAGATGCTTCTTTACTTCTTTGTTTGCTTGCTTTTAGTATTATGAAATCTTCAATCCATTTATTTCTGGTTCTTAAAATGTCTATAAAACTTTAAAATTCACTCAAATCCGCTATAAATTGAAAATATCTGAAAAATTATCGAAGCGTTTAATTATTTGGAAAATCTTTTATTAAAACCTTTTCGTCGAATTCACTCTAAAAATGAGGAAATAATTGAGTGAATGGAGTGAATGATAGGACGATATGTTTTGTTATCATAACCAATACTCAAACCAAATGAAACACAAATTCGACAAAAGAGTCGACCAATCGATACAAAAGTAATACAAATTTCGAGTTTAATATTCGAGTAATACTCGGCTCTAATGAGAGTCAGAACAAATCACTTCATTTCATCTCTGATTAAATAGAGTCTAAACACAAATAATATTTGATATGAGAAAGAAAGGTATAATAATAACAACCACTGAAACCGTTATTAAATGCCTAACATTTTCATATGAATCGCGTTCTTTGTATTAATATTCTTATCATTCTTTTCTCTAATCGTTGACACAATCAAAGGCCTTATGTCATCACAAAATATTAGTTCTTCGAGTATTCAATTAAGTCAAGGATTTCACACTAAACTCGTTCAGTCTGTCCATTGGTGTCCGCTATTTGCCGCTAACCCTCTCTTTCCTCTCCCTCTCCTCTCTCTCTCTCTCCCAAATGGCGAATAAATCTAATGTTTTTTCCTCTAAATTCTTTTGGGCTAACATTTGGCTAACTTTGGCTCACATTTTGCACATTAACCTAATATATTGTATTAGTCTTCCTATTGAGACTATCTGTAAGCCAAATGTGTTTCCTGTGGTGATAATGGCATTAACAGTAGCTCCGGCTCTTTGATTGTGCCATCTCTGCCACTCTCTCTCTCTCCCTCTCCTCTCATCCCTCTCTCTCCCTCTCCTCTCATCCCTCCCCTTAGAGTATTGCACACTTAATTGCCATCTAATACACGTTTAACTGTATTTACAATTTTGTTTATCGACAATAAATTCAGTAAATGTTTGTTGAATTACATTTTTGTTAATAAGCCTTTGCAACAAATATGCAGTCAATTGCCAATAGAGTTCTTCTAACTGATCCAATTGATCCAATTGCTCGCAGAGTCAGATCGGTCTCAGCAGTTGACCGCAAGTTTCAAACACTTGAGAGCCACAAATCGATATCCAATACAATCTTCATCTTTGAACCAACTTTTCCGACAATAAACTCAATGCTTTCAAAGACATTGTATTTCAGAGCCAAACATATCTATTGTTTTGGTTTGTCGTCTCTCAATGTATGGCTTCACCCGATTGACTGATCGCGGACCAGCTCTGGTGATGTTCAACACAATTGTAGACTTAATAACCGATTAGACTCTGCACTGAAAAAACTAATTTACGTAATCTTACATTAAGTCGAAGAATCTAATGAATCAGAAAAGGATTCTTTGAAAGTGAACATGAATTCGATTTATTTAACAAATAGCTTGTATTAAAGAATTAAAATTTAATCATTTTCTTGATGTCAGTGAATCGTCATTAGCTTTAATACAGTTATTTTATGGTTCATTAAAATTAAATTAAGTTGCGATTCGTAGTTAAGGTTCACTCGATTGTTAGCCGAACACAGTATTTGAGATCAGACTTCTATTATAACTGCTATTAGAGATTGAGGCAAAAAATTAGATCATTTATCAAACACACAATTTCGGCCCTTTTTGGCTCTTATATTATAGCAATTGTTTTCTTGATAGAAAAGATTTCTTATACAAAAGTCAGCCACGAATAGAAGGGACAAACAAATAATATCGAGTCTAAACTCTACTTAAATATAGTTTTGATACTTTATATTAGTATTGGAAGAATCGAAGTCCTCTTAAGAGTAACGAAGAATAACGAATAGTAATGAATAGAAATGATTCAAATGAAGATCGATTATCGAGGATTGAGAAACGTTTCGCTCCACTCGTCTCAGACCAGACTCAAAATACCCATTTATTGAGGACGAATCAGCTTTTCTGTCCCTCACTGTCCCTCTCCCTCACCCATCCCTTCCATTGACAAGAATTTCTTTCATATTTTACTCCAATATTTGTTTTGCTTTCAAAGCTTATTATAAGTTTCGTAACTATTTCTATGAATGAATGTCAGAACAGAAATCGCTTTCAGATTATGTCTCGATTGCAGTCTTGCAGTCAATCATCAAATAAGACCAATATTTTACGGATATTTCGTTGATTACTAGAACTAGAGCTCAACCGATCGATACCTTGATATCCAATCTATTATTTCACTGAATCTCAATCTTTCAGCCAATTCCTAGATATTTATATTTATAAGAAATTAAGTAATGTTTAAGTTTTTAGAATTTCGTGATCAAAATATGTAACTCTTTCTTATTATTTATTTTATATTTAGCTTATTTATTGTTAATAACATTGCTTGCGCTCAAAACTAATGTATTGATTAGTCGATAATCCCTTAATTATTGAATGAAGTGTTAATTATTAAAACGATTAACAAATTTAGGCAAAAATTAGTCATGAACAAATTCCCAATTCCAAGACTTTTTGAATTTAGCACATTTCTTTTTTCTTTTCTTGAGAGAAAAAAAAACCTTAATCATCAACTATACTACTAGACCATGATGAAGATTTTTTTTACATTTGAACTTTTCATTGATTAATAAGTGACTTCCCTCTCAAAATTATATTATAGATGTGACTAGCTTAATTAAACTTGATAAAGTTTGATTTAAGCCAATAGCAGACTATAAAGAAACATTTCCTTTGGGCCCGCTTTTGCATCCAAGGGTCAAAAGTGATCGAAATTATATTATAACTAATTGATCAAAATAACAATTAACATGAGTTGATTGCTATTGACTTGAAGGCACATTTCAGTTATGACCACAATTGGATCGGTGTTTTCCATAATGGGATTCACGGGATTTTAAAATCAACTGAAGTTCAGTTTAAATGTACTAAAACTTTGATTTTATTTTTAAACTTTGAGTTCTATTAGAAACTAATGACAAAACGATTTAATATCTATTGAAACAAATAAAAGGTTAAGACATTTGACTCTCGGCCACAATTCAGTGACCGTTTGTCTCAATTGATATTAAAATTCCTAAATCACTGAAAATGACATCAAATCTGTGGAAATGAATAAAATGTCTAAAGTTTTAAACCTATGATCGCTTATAACACCAGAGGAAGCGTTTATTTCTTTCATTTGTGACTTTTATCTCAATTGGTTTACATCAAAGCCTTTTCAGTTGAAGTTTCCTACTATTCCTCCAACTGATCCACAATATGAGCACTTCTTCGTGGCAAATGTTCAAAGTCGGCAATTATTCGATTCCTTTTACTGAACCAAAGAAGCGCCGCAACAGAAGAAGCAGAAGACGGGGTCGCGGACATAGTCTACAACGGACTGTTTCGAATTCTTCGGCCAATGAGATAATTAATTCACATCAGAAAAACTCTTACCATTCAAAGACTCGCAACGATGAGCGCAATGACGGCGGTTATTATGGCAAAGATTATCGAACCCGAACCGAGTCTTTTGGAGTCCAATCTAATATCTCGAGAACAACCAATGACTCGACTTCAAGACCAACGACTTCCAGAGGACGCACATTCTCTGGTGATTATTCTAAGACTAACTGGAAGTCCGCCGACAACCAAAACCAGGACCAGAACCGCTACTTGAGATGGGATAGGGATCGGGTAAGGCATAAGTGATTCTAATGGACTGATTTAATGGTCATCCGATTTAGCTCTCGCGACAAATATGGGATTATTATCAAGACCACAGTCAGACTCCCGATCTGATGACCCGAAAGACTCATCTGAAAGAAGCTCTGCATAAGATAATGACAACACATTTCAAAAACTACGGTAAGTCAAGTGATTTTAATTTAGTCTAAAATTGATTGACTCTTCAGACGTCGACCTTTATATCGTTGGTTCGACTGCCAATGGGTTGGCCAGCAATCACTCGGATATGGATATTTGTTTGGTGATGAACGCAAAGAGCTCGTCAACTCCCGTCGGTCAACTGGTCGATACTTCCGTCGAATCAAAGGAGTCGGGATCTCCAGACAAAAAGAAGGCCGGCGTCGCGACCGCTGTTATCGTGGATATTGGCAACGATTCCAACGATGAAGCGAAGGAACAAACGAGCGATAAATTAAACACCAGTAGTGATACCATTACCACAACGGTCTCGACTAATGGCAAAAGTGATCCATCGATTCCGATGCTCGAGAAGATCAGAGATGTTCTGCAGTGCTATAGTGAGTCCAATCAATGGCATAACCGATGTCCACATAAGCTGTCAATTGATTTTACCATTAGATTTCGTGGAGAAGTTGCAGGTCATCTTAGCTAAAGTTCCGATCCTCAAGTTTGTCGATCGAATATCTGGTATCGAAGTGACCCTCAATGTCAATAAGTTGGTCTCCATTCGCAACACTCATCTGATCCGCGACTACACCAGAAGTAAGACCGATAACGAGATCATATGTTAACATATCGTTGTTTCAGTCGATTGGCGTTTACAGCCATTAGTGATGGTAATCAAGGCCTGGGCTAAAGATCACGGCATTAAAGATGCGTATAATAAATCGATATCGAGTTATAGTCTTGTCTTAATGATTATCCATTATCTCCAATGTAAGTCATTTGTATTCCTGATAACTATTGATTTCCATTGAATTACAGACGGATGCGATCCACCAGTGCTTCCATGTCTCCAACGCTTAGACCCCGAACGGTATGCGTCCGACACTGATGTTCGCCAACTCTACCGAAGAAAAAGATGGACCAGAAAATGGAAATCGCGAAACACTTCGACTCTGAAGGATCTGTTCATTGGGTTTTTGGATTATTACAGCTATGCCTTCTGTTATGACACGGACGCAATTTCTGTCCGTCTCGGACATGTCATCCCCAAGAATAAATTCCAGTCAATGATCTGTCCCTACCTTTGCGTTGAAGAGCCGTTCAACCGAACAAATACCGCTCATTCGGTGTACGACAGAGTGATCTTCGAGCGAATTGTGAGTGTCTTCAGAGTCAGTCACTACACTCTCAGACGTTATCCATTCCTCGGATCAATTATGACGAGCAAACGATTTGCCAACGAAACGGTCGGCCGTCCAGACGTTGACCCACTGTTACCCTTCGGCGCTTATACTTCGTTCAGACGTCGAAACTCGTCGGTTACCCAATAGAGGGATAACTCAAATGAATGTCTTAACTAATTATATAATTTTGAATATTGTATCGAATTATTTAAATAAAATTGAATTTTGACTCAATTTGTATCAAATTTATTACTAAATTATCAAAAATATAGAAATTTTATGTGAAATATGGAAAAACTTCTTTCAGATTGAATACCGATTTAAAAATTTATTATTGGATAAAAAGTTGAGTACAGTCTCGGTATTAAATATCAAATAAGTCAAACTGAAAGCAAATAATGATTTGACCGATGAAATACTGTCTTCGGGTCTACCGATTGCCGGGATCGCTGACACCGCGTATCCGTCGGACAACATGAATATCTCGCGGCATAATTGTGACCCGTTTCGAGTTTATGGCCACAATGTTTGTGTCCTCAAACATAGCGATCAGATAGGCTTCGGCTGCTTCTTGAATGGCCATCAGTGCCGATAATTGCCATCGGATAGCATTTGACGGATACAAGTCTTGGAGGACTTCTCTGACGAGTCGAGCGAATGGAAGTTTACGAAGCAATAGGTCTGTAGTGTTCTGATAGCGACGAATCTCACGGAGAGCTACGGTTCCCGGTTTGTACCGCCGATGCTTTGGTGGCCGCCCGTCAGCCGATAAGGTCTGACTCGACTTCTTAGTAGGACTTCCGATCTTTCGCTTCTTTGCGCCCAATTTTTGTTGTTTTTGTGACAAAAATGGACTATTGTTTGAAGCGGTGGACGAATTGGCCGTAACTTTTGCGGGAGTTCTGGTCATGACTTACGATATGTGTCTTCCGATCGGCTCTTTTCAAACAAAACGACTATTTTTACCGCTTTTGTTGTGATATTTTAAAAACCGATTCACTCTCTGATTGGCTGACACTCGAGGGCGGAGTCAATGATATGGCAGACGTTGTTTGTGAACGACTTCAATGAATTGCATCAAAAGTTTCGGTGATCTCAAGAGGTGTTCCCAAAGGAAGAGCTCGTCAGTTGTTCTTCAGATGTCATAACACTTCTGTCCGACACTCGAAATAAAACGGAAGACAAATAACCAGATATAACATCAAAGACTTTGTCAACCCTTTTATTATCCATAAAAAGTTAACTAAAGGTCACAATTGCGCCAAAATCGGGGAAAAGTGTTGACATCTCTTATATTATTGATTCCGGCGATGGTTTGTATGAGTCTATCGAAGCCAATACCAAACCCGCCGTGAATTTGATTACCGAAACGCCTTAAGTCTAAATACCTATTCAGTGATAAGTAGTTGAATGAACATAGGATTCAATTGTAAGACTAATACCACTCCAAACTGAGGTCAGACTTCAATCCATTGATCCTCGACTCGAGTTCTTGAAGATTGTCTTCGCGAACACTTCCTCCGCAAATCTCTCCCGAAACGGGCGAAAGCAGATCAAAGCATAAGGCCTTCAAACATAAAAATCAATCGATAAAAAAGTTTAACAAATAGTTTTTAGATTACTTTTCCATTGTTTGTCTTCATATAAAACGGTTTAACCTCTGAGGGAAAGTGTGTAACAAAGATCGGAATATTTCCCAAACTTTCGACTAAAATCCTTTCCTGTTCTGCATTCAGATTGTGTCCAAAAGACAATTTTGAAAACTTTGGTATCTTTTGCAACATTTTGATGGCGTCTTCGTATGACATTCTGTAAGATTAGATGACAATCAGTAATCAAATCAAGTCAACCATTGAATACCGAATATATCTTTTATTCAATATATTATCGAAGTATTTATAATTAGTCTCTTTGAAGACGACATCGAAATCTTGATCGCAATTCTGTCGAATATAGTAAGCAATAAACTTGCAAATAGTCTCCACTCTGTCCATCAATTGATCCAAAGAGTCAATGAACGCCTCCTCGGTTTCCAACATAAGGAATTCACTCAAATGCTTTCGAGAATTCGATCGCTCGGCTCTGAAACATTGGCTCAGAGTATAGACTCGAGACAGAGCTCTGCAATTGATTGATATTATAAACAATTGATTCTTCAATTTATGAAAACCTTACCCAACCATAGCTTCCAAATGAAGTTGTGCTGAGACCGTAAGGAATGACTGTTTTCCGAAATATGTATTGTCTTCAGAGCAAAATGGAGACTAAAATAAAGATTAATTAAAGTCACAAATGTTTTATAGAGCTTTACCTTCAAACTGAAGACATGTCCACCACCTTCGCAGTCATTAGATGTGATCAAAGGTGTGGTAACGTTGAAGAAGTCGTTTTGTTTCATATATATATGAACGGCATTAATGGCTTCGCTTCTGATTCTGGCTATCGATGAAAAAAATTGATTCCTAACTCTTAAGTGTAAATAATCCCTAAAGTATTCCAATCTATATGACTGTACTCTATGTTCAATCGGATAGACTTCGGGATCACAATCGCCAAGAATTTCGATCGATTCACACATCAATTCAATCGGTTGCTTAGGGCCGGGACTAGCGGTCAGTCGGCCCACACATCGTACGGAACAGCCTTTGCGTAGACCTTTCTCGGATCTAAAGAAGTGATCAGTCATTCAATCAAACATTTGATTTGTTTACATACATATCAACGACTTCTTCATTAATCACAACTTGAATATGTTTATCAACTGATCCATCGTTCAGATGAAGAAATAGTGGTTTTTGTTTGCGGACAGCTCTGACCCAACCCTTCGTGAAATACAACAATTGATTTATCAGATTATTGCAAGTATTGATTCAAATATTACCGAAATTGATATCAAATGATCGCTCGGTTCACATCTCAAAGCGTTTTTAACATTAATTTTATTAATTGTTTTGGAATCGAAACCACATTTTGTTGACTCAACTGATTGTGAATATAATCGAAAACATTTGACTGCTTTTAAAGGACTTAAACATAACTTTTGATTGTATTTAAAGATTGAAATCAGACTTATTTTGAACATCGCTTTTGAGCAAAAAGTTTTGTTTACAAACACTAAACATGTGTTGAGAGCGAAGAGCATTGTCTGACGTCTATTGAGAATCACTTCACTCATAACCCAATCGTTTAGATTCTGATTCCGATTCTTTGGTTACAGAATATTATTTCTAATTCATATTAATCTTACAAATAATAAATTTCTAGTGATTTTATTTTAATTCTCACATAACTCTTAGTTTATTTTCATTTAAGTCTAACCATCTTGATTTCACGAGTGTTTGAATGAATTGTTGAATTATCTAGGTAATAGCAAGTAGACAAGAAGGTGATAAATCGATCATCCCTCTCAACCTAATTATTGGGATCTAATATTAACCCCAAGAAGTGTTTAACTCTTTATTTACATTGGAAGTAAACTCCAAAAGACATCATTAAATGATTTAAATATTTTTCTAAGGATTCGATACGATTTCAAAAGTTATATCAAATTTTGTTGAATCGACAAAACGTTTGACTAAAAGAATATTTTGGTTAACAAGTTATGACTGTTTTGTGACATTACTGTCAAGACTTAACTTATTGTTATCGAATCAAACACTTCTCTCGTCGTTACATAACTCGGGTGTCAGAGCATAGGCTGTACTTAAGCTCAGGTCTATTCTTAGCCATAATTTTCTCAACACTTTTATAGCTCTGTTCACAAACTTTTTCATTGCTTTTCATTTGGTTTCTCTCATTTGCATAAGTCTTAAGACTCTTTTTGAGTCTCTAAAACACTAAACACATTAAAACAATAAAAATTGTGAACAACTGTTTCGGCAAATCAGAGGTTGAGCTGAATGTCGAGCATAAGACTGAACTGATTCGAAGACAAAGCTCTCGTTCCCAATGCCTGTCAGTGCCCGACACGAGTCCCGGTTCGCCAAATGCTGTTACTATTGTCGGACTATAACCACATTCCTCTTCTCCCACATCGGACTCTGCGCTCTGGTCTTTGGCTATGCCGTAGTCGGCGCCTTCACCTTCCAAGCACTCGAAGCCCCCAACGAAGTGAAAAATCGCAAGATTATTGTCGAAGAGAGGTTTAACTTCACCGATAAGATCTGGAAAATCACTTTAAACAGTTCGGTCCTTAAACAAGAAGAATGGACTAAAAGAGTGGCCAAAGAATTGGAAGTTTTGGAGAAGAATCTGGTGATTGCATTCAAGAAGAATGGTTACGATGGTAAGCGATCCAACTCTTTTGACAAGAACTTAATTGTTGGTGTTTTACTCTTTTTTGTAAAATGCTGAAGGCAAGTTTCAAATTATAGGGATAGAATTGAATTGAACTGAATTGAACTGAATTGAACTGAATTGAACTGAATTGAACTGAATTGAACTGAATCGGTTCAATTAAATTGAGTTGAATTGAGTTGATTTGAGTTTAGAATCTGAGCCAATGTGTTATCACAATCACTACACCATAACAAAGATCGTTATCGTGTCTATCGCTAGCAAATTGTCTCAAAACAACTTTTGTCTTAATTAAAAATGCAATTAATTTTGTTTTTTCTAAATAATTATTTTCATAACCTAACCTAACATAACCTAAACTATAATTAATAAAAGTATTTCTAATATATTGCTAAACACTCTGTGTATGATTAGGAGAAGTATTTCAAAACATATTTGTCGAGAGGGTTGGTATCCGTGATTGTGATCGAGTCTTATCCAACAATAATGAGTTCATTTGTTACTTAACTCTCATTCTTTTAATCGCATGAAAGACTTCACACATTTCGCAGATTATAACGCGATATGAATAATGACTTAACTGACGAAAAGTGGAATATTTTGGCCGATATTGAAGTGAATCCAAACTAAATGTTTGCTTAATATACGACCGAATGACTGATTTATAAAATTCAAATTCTTTTTACTCTTAAGGTAAAGACGACATCACTGAGGCTTCCCTTCAGTGGAATTTCGTCGGAGCCCTTCTCTACTCAATTATTGTGATCACAACCATTGGTTATGGAAATATTGCTCCAAAAACTAAGTATAATTTTAATTGTTTATCCGATTTAAATATCTATTGTTTAATATAATCAAAAATAGATTCAATTTTTAATTTCAAATGTAATTTCATTTAGCGATTATATATTTTAAATGATATTAATGCTAAAAATGAGAATGTATATAGAATTGGCATGTTCATTTGTTCATTTGTTCATTTGATCATCTGATCAGTTGTTCGTTTGCACAATCGCTAAAATTGTTGGACTCGAACACTACAAATGACAAGAAAAGACATGAAATGGTAGTTTGAATGAGAAAGAAACCAAAAACTGCTTGTCTTCACAAATACTTTACTAAAAGGTTTCGGAATTTATTTAATATCAAAAAAGTTTGAAAACCGTTGAATGAAATTTTTAATGAATTGGTTTTCAATCAAACAAAATTCAATCAACAGAACAATGGGTTCTTTAAAATGCATTCATTAGCCAAAAGACAAATGCGATTCCGATCACTAAATTAGTTACGACTCAAAGCCAAGAATTCATTTTTCATCGTTTAGTTTATTTATATCCAAAGCGTTATTTAAAACTCTTCTGTATTTTTATCCCATTGTTTGACAGAATCGGAAAACTGGTAACAATTCTATACGCGATAATAGGCATACCTCTGATGTTGTTATTCTTGTCCAACATCGGGGACGCGATGGCCAACAGCTTTAAGTTTCTCTATTGGAAGGTCTGCTGTATTTTGTGCGTCAGTCCCAAGAAGTCTCACAAACATCACCGACGAAGAAGTCGAAAGAGAAAGAAGAAAAAGACCCAACAAATAGCTCTACAGATCATATCATCTGTAGATCAAGAGCGCGAACACACATCCATATCGAGAACAGTTCCCAATACTCAATATCAAAGACCAATCGTTGAAAGAGGAATGGGTTCGACACCAATCATATGCAATATGTATGCCCTTCAGGCAAATCATTTAGAAGTCAGTCCCGAACCATATCCGCAATCATTGCACTCATACCTGAATCGACCGTTTCATACCCTTCCGCACAATTTCGGTCTTCCCTATTCTAACCGATCCCTCCCTCAGACCATACAACCGACCAGTAATTCAATTGGCTTTCAAAGAGTAAATCAAAGAACAGATAACGAAAGCGATTACTCGAGTGATGAGAGCATTGAATCTGATTCTCAAATCCGAGACATCCCTAACGTTCCGATCACTCTATGCATAGCAGTAGTGGTCGGCTATATCTGCGGCGGAGGTTTTCTCTTTCGGGCTCTGGAGAAGTGGTCATTCATGGACGCCTCTTATTTCTCATTTGTCACTCTCACTACCATCGGGTTCGGAGATCTTGTGCCCGGAACTAATGTCTTTGATAGAGAGGACGCGCAGACTATTCTTGGCATTTGTGCCCTCTATCTCTTGTTCGGTATGGCTTTGTTAGCCATGTCTTTCAATCTTGTGAAGGAAGAAGTGACCAAAAAGATCAGATTTATTGGAAAAAGAATCGGAATTTTAACTAAAGATGAAAGCGATTATGAAAGCGATTGATTGAATGATTAATAATTTGTTTCGATAAATTGAATCTTAATATTATTTGCAGGGATGCGCAAGCTCAGCCGAGCCAGGGGGTATAGGGTAGGGTAAAATGGCGGATTTTCCGGATTTTTCCTAGGGGGTATAGGTGAGGGTATTTTCGGGAGTGCCGAAACCGGCCGCTTAATCCAGTCAATTTACCGCTAAATACAACCGAATTAAGCTGTTCTTTCGCTATTAGCCTTAATTCGGTCTTAATTACGTCAATTTAAGTTTAATTGGCGTTAATTGTGGTTAAATCC